>JARQOD010000004.1:570235194-570267062 GCA_033576555.1 Oophaga sylvatica | reverse complement strand
CCAGGCAAGGTGCAGTGGTGTAGATCAGCAACATCCCATGAAGTTCTCAGGTTAGTTGGGAAGAAAGACATAAGGTAGATGAGGTTTTTCGAGTTTCCTTTCTTTTAGGTTTTTGAGATCTCAAGTGGCAGATGAAGATGAGAATCATATGAGCAGCAGTGATGACTGCATCGGAAGGCTGCGGGCCATTTACAGAGCAGGAGCTTGGGACAATGTGGCTGTTCAACTGTATGTGTCATTTAGTTGAACTAATAAAAAGCAGATACATTATTAACCTTTTATGTGTTTTTGCAGGAGAAAAATTTGACAGCTGTAACAGAATTTTTCCTTGTAGGATTTCAAAGCAGTAACATTCAAAAGTTTTCCTGTTTTGTCTTCTCCTGGTGATTTATTGTGGGACAATATGTGGGAACTTCCTGATTATTCCCCTGGTGTCCACCAGCAAGAACCTCCACACTCCAATGTACTTCTTTCTCACACAACTGTCCATAAGTGATATTGTTTTGACCTCAGATATTGTTCCAAACATGCTTCATATCTTACTAAATAATCGGGGGACCATTACTTTTTTCAGCTGCTTGACTCAATTATATTTTTTTGCTGCTGTAGAAACATCTGAATGCATTCTTCTAACGGTGATGTCCTATGACAGATATGTGGCCATCTGTAATCCACTCCGTTACACCTCTATCATGACAGATGGTCATTGTGTGAAGTTGGCCATCCTCTCTTGGCTGGTTGGTTTTTTCTGTGCATTTATGGACACAATAAATATTTTGATGCTGACGTTTTGTGGACCAAACATCATTGACCATTTTCTTTGTGATCTTGTTCCCTTAGTAGAACTTGCCTGTTCTGATACTTACATTATTGAAATTGAGATGCACATTGTGAGCTTTCCTGTACTTGTCATTCCCATCACAATTATAATAATATCTTATGCTAATATTATTGTCACCGTTTTACGACTCCATTCTAACATCAGTAGACAGAAGGCCTTCTCCACTTGTAGCTCCCACCTCATCGTGGTCTCCATATTTTACTTTAGCTTACTCAGTGTTTATCTATTTCCAAAAGGAGGAGAAACCCTAAACCTTAGTAAAATTCTATCACTGCTATATACTGTATTCACTCCATTCATCAATCCCATTATATACAGTCTGAAGAATGAGGATATCAAAATATCTCTACGAGAAATAATCAATAAGGGATGATTTATTGTGAATCAAATTTAAGTTGTTTTATCAAACTAATCATGATTTGACTTGCGCCAATCACCAAAATAATGCCAGACAACTTTTTAAACAATGAAGAAGTGAAGAAGATAGCATTGGTTATTTGAGGTCCTTTTCTGTGGTAACACTGCGATACAAAACCTGTCCAATAAATAAACAAGACAGAAGAATAATAGAAAGCTTCCAAATGTTGTGCTGGAGAAGGATGTTATCAATGCCATGGACGGCAGACAGAAAAAACAAATCTGTTTAAGAACAAGTCAAGCCAGACATTTCACTCTAAGAAAGGTTCACCAAGCTACAACTTGCCTATTTTGGACTCTTCTTACAAAAAAATGAATCACTAGAAAAGGACAAGAAGGCACAATGTGAAGAGGGAAGATCAGCAACCAGATTGTTTGATACTTTCACGTTAACGGTGCGGAAGACCTTAATGGACCTATCTAGGCTTGCAGATCGATCTTCCTACAGATCATTCATCCATCAATCCACTATGGTTCAAGATTAAGGTGAAGGCCTTTTAAAAAAAAATTAAGGCTCACATAACTTCATCCATTAACCCCCTTACTCCCCAAGGTGGTTTGCACATTACTGACCAGTCAACACAATTTCTCAGAAGAGGCACTTCATTTATGATAAGGCAGAAAAATTCTCATATATAGATAAATATTTGAAAGAAGAAGAGATCAAACAATGAGAAATTAAAATAATTAGTTTTATTTATTACCATTAAAAACATAGCTTGTAGAAAAGTAAAAATGCCATTAAGGGACGCCGAGCACAGAGGTAAAGCTCAGGGGGATTTCACAAAGATATGGAGTGGTTTGCTTTAAGGGGTAAATAAATGTACTCCACTATAAGAAAAACTACAGCACATAAATAAATCTATAAATCCATGTACAATCAGCTTCTGATAATACCCACAAAATAAAGATTAATACAGGATATTATACTAGTGGCAAGGCAGGTGCATAAATTGTATAGGATCTCTCATACTGGAACAGTCTATGGACTAGACCTAATGAGTCAAATATATGCGCCTGGCACCCGAGGTAAGGATATAGTAAAAGAACATACAGTGGGTGCGTAAAGTACTCAGACCCCTTTAAAGTTTTCACTCTTTCTTTCATTGCAGCCATTTGTAAATTCAAAAATGTTCATTTTTTTCTCATTAATGTACACTGTGCACCCTATCTTGACTGAAAAAAAACAAAAATGTAGAAATTTTTGCAAATGTATTAAAAAAGAAAAACTGAAATATCACATGGTCATAAGAATTCAGACCCTTTGCTCAGACACTCATATTTAAGTCACATGTTGTCCATTTCATTGTGATCCTCCTTGAGATGGTTCACAGGAGTCCAGCTGTGTTTAATTAAACTGATAGGACTTGATTGGGAAAGGCACACACCTGTCTATATAAGACCTCACAGCTCACAGTACATGTCAGACCAAATCAGAATCATGAGGTCAAAGGAACTGGCCAAGGAGCTCAGAGACAGAATTGTGGCAAGGCACAGATCTGGCCAAGGTTACAAAAGAAATTCTTCAGTACTCAAGGTTCCTAAGAGCACAGTGGCCTCCATAATCCTTAAATGGAAGTAGTTTGGGACCACCAGAAGTCTTCCTAGACCTGTCCTTCCAGCCAAACTGAGCAACAGTGGGAGAAGAGCCTTGGTGAGAGAATTAAAAAAGAACCCCAAGATCACTGTGGCTGAGCTCCACAGGAGAAAGTTCCACAAAGTCAACTATCACTGCAGCCCTCCACCAGTCAGGCCTTTATGGCAGAGTGGCCCGACGGCAGCATATCCTCAGTGCAAGACATATGAAAGCCCACATAGAGTTTGCTAAAAAAACACAGGAAGGACTAAAAGACTATGAAAAATAAGATTCTCTGGTCTAATGAGACAAAGATAGAACTTTCTTGTGAACGTGCTGGAGATGACTTCACAGCTGAAGCTCCCTCAGGTGGTTGCTGATGGTATTGAACCTATGTTGAACAGCAAAAGTCCACCTGCAATGGATGAATGGTTATCAGGTGGGACGGACTGGCCTGTTATAAGCGAGTTGACCTCCCATCATCCTCGCCGGTGATCAATTGTTACTTCCTGGTCTTGGTTGGAATTCAGCTTGCTTTCTGCTGTCTCCTGCTGTCATTCAAATAAGTTACTTTCTGTTTTTTTTTTCTGTGGTTTGATTTTCCTTTTTTTTTGCTGCCTTGCTTTTGAGTTCAGTCGGGTCCCCTTTGGGGGCTTGTGCTGGTCTCTGTTCTCTTTTTGTATTTTTTCATTTGCTCAGTTCTTGTAATTTTAGGAAGCAACATTAATTGACAATCAATTTCACATGCTGTTGTGCAAACACAAATGGAATAGACAACAGATGAAAATTGTTGGCAATTATCGAAACACACTCAATAAAGGAGTGGTTCTGCAGGTGGGGACCACAAACCACATCTCAGTACCAATGCTTTAAGGATGATGTTTTGGTCACTTTTGAATGTTGGTTGTGCTTTCACACTCGTGGTAGCATGAGACAAACTCTACAACCCACACAAGTGGCACAGGTAATGCAGCTCATCCAGGACGGCACATCAATGTGAGCTGTGGCAAGAATGTTTGCTGTGTCTGTCAGTGTAGAGTCCAGAGGCTGGAGGCACTACCAGGAGACAGGCAAGTACACCAGGTGATGTGGAGTGGCCAGTAGGAAGGCAACAACCCAGCAGCAGGACCGCTACCTCCGCCTTTGTGAAAGAGGAACAGGAGGAGCACTGCCAGAGCCCTGCAAAATGACCTCCAGCAGGCTACAAATGTGCATGTGTATACACAAACTGACTCCATGATAATGGTCTGAGTGCCCAACGTCCACAGATGGGGGTTGTGCTCACAGCCCAACACCTTACAGATCGCTTGGCTTTTGCCACAGAACACCAGGATTGGCAAATTCACCACTGGCGCCCTGTGCTCTACACAGATGAAAGCAGGTTCACACTGAGCACATGTGATAGACGTAACAGAGTCTGGAGACCTGTGAAGAGTGATCTGCTGCCTGCAACATCCTTCAGCATGACCAGTTTGGCAGTGGGTCAGTAATGGTGTGGGATGGCATTTCTTTGGAGGGCCGCACAGCCCTCCATGTACTCGCCAGAGGTAGCCTGACTGCCATTCGGTACCGAGATGAGATCCTCAGACCCCTTGTGAGACCATATGCTGGTGTGGTTGGCCCAGGGTTCCTCCAAATGCAGGACAATGCCAGACCTCATGAGGCTGGAGTGTGTCAGCAGTTTCTGCAAGATGAAGGCATTGAAGCTATGGACTGGCCTGCCTGTTCCCCAGACCTGAATCCGATTGAGCACATCTGGGACAGCATGTCTCGCTCCATGCTGTCCAGGAGTTGGCGGATGCTTTCGTTCATGTCTGGGAGGAGATCCCTCAGGAGACCATCCTCCGCCTCATCAGGAGCATGCCCAGGCGTTTGCACAACAGCATGTGAGATTGATTGTCAATCAGTGTTGCTTCCTAAGTGGACAGTTTGATTTCACAGAAGTTTGATGTACTTGGAGTTACAGTACAGACCAAAAGTTTGGACACACCTTCTCATTCTAAGATTTTTCTGTATTTTCATGGCTATGAAAATTGTAGAATCACACTGAAAGCATCAAAACTATGAATAAACACATGTGGAATTATACATTACACTTTACAAAAAAGTGTGAAACAACTGAAAATATGTCTTTTATTCTAGGTTCTTCAAAGGGGAGGAGTCCTGAGGAGATCATTTGCATATTCCCAGTTCATTCTGGGATAAGTGAAGAGTCTCCGCGAGCTCCGAGAACACTGGGTTTTGGTTGTTGCAGCTGAAAGGAGGACATCGGTAAACCAGGGGAGGAGTCCTGAGGAGATCATTTGCATTTTCCCAGTTCATTCTGGGATAAGTGAAGAGTCTCCGCGAGCTCCGAGAACACTGGGTTTTGGTTGATGCAGCTGAAAGGAGGACATCGGTAAACCAGGGGAGGAGTCCTGAGGAGATCATTTGCATATTCCCAGTTCATTCTGGGATAAGTGAAGAGTCTCCGCGAGCTCCGAGAACACTGGGTTTTGGTTGTTGCAGCTGAAAGGAGGACATCGGTAAACCAGGGGAGGAGTCCTGAGGATATCATTTGCATATTCTCAGTTCATTCTGGGATAAGTGAAGAGTCTCCGCGAGCTCCAAGAACACTGGGTTTTGGTTGTTGCAGCTGAAAGGAGGACATCGGTAAACCAGGGGAGGAGTCCTGAGGAGATCATTTGCATATTCCCAGTTCATTCTGGGATAAGTGAAGAGTCTCAGCGAGCTCCAAGAACACTGGGTTTTGGTTGTTGCAGCTGAAAGGAGGACATCGGTAAACCAGGGGAGGAGTCCTGATGAGATCATTTGCATATTCCCAGTTCATTCTGGGATAAGTGAAGAGTCTCCGCGAGCTCCAAGAACACTGGGTTTTGGTTGTTGCAGCTAAAAGGAGGACATCGGTAAACCAGGGGAGGAGTCCTGATGAGATCATTTGCATATTCCCAGTTCATTCTGGGATAAGTGAAGAGTCTCCGCGAGCTCCAAGAACACTGGGTTTTGGTTGTTGCAGCTGAAAGGAGGACATCGGTAAACCAGGGGAGGAGTCCTGAGGAGATCATTTGCATATTCCCAGTTCATTCTGGGATAAGTGAAGAGTCTCCGCGAGCTCCAAGAACATTGGGTTTTGGTTGTTGCAGCTGAAAGGAGGACATCGGTAAACCAGGGGAGGAGTCCTGAGGAGATCATTTGCATATTCCCAGTTCATTCTGGGATAAGTGAAGAGTCTCCGCGAGCTCCAAGAACACTGGGTTTTGGTTGTTGCAGCTGAAAGGAGGACATCGGTAAACCAGGGGAGGAGTCCTGAGGAGATCATTTGCATATTTTCAGTTCATTCTGGGATAAGTGAAGAGTCTCCGCGAGCTCCAAGAACACTGGGTTTTGGTTGTTGCAGCTGAAAGGAGGACATCGGTAAACCAGGGGAGGAGTCCTGAGGAGATCATTTGCATATTCCCAGTTCATTCTGGGATAAGTGAAGAGTCTCCGCGAGCTCCAAGAACACTGGGTTTTGGTTGTTGCAGCTGAAAGGAGGACATCGGTAAACCAGGGAGGAGTCCTGAGGAGATCATTTGCATATTCTCAGTTCATTCTGGGATAAGTGAAGAGTCTCCGCGAGCTCCAAGAACACTGGGTTTTGGTTGTTGCAGCTGAAAGGAGGACATCGGTAAACCAGGGGAGGAGTCCTGAGGAGATCATTTGCATATTCTCAGTTCATTCTGGGATAAGTGAAGAGTCTCCGCGAGCTCCAAGAACACTGGGTTTTGGTTGTTGCAGCTGAAAGGAGGACATCGGTAAACCAGGGGAGGAGTCCTGAGGAGATCATTTGCATATTCCCAGTTCATTCTGGGATAAGTGAAGAGTCTCCGCGAGCTCCAAGAACATTGGGTTTTGGTTGTTGCAGCTGAAAGGAGGACATCGGTACTTTTTTCACTGCTGTGATATCTCTTTAACAATAAGAGCATGGAAGAGGCCAGGAGCCATGTGGTGAGTTGCATTTCTTGCTACATGTTCACAAATTTACCAGTGGAAAAGCCAAATTTCACATGCCACAAATGCAAGCTTGTGTCCATGTTGGAGGAAAAGTTGCGAAATCTGGAAGAGAGGTTATCTACATTGAAGATCATTAAGGAAGATGAAGAGTTCTTAGACAGAGCAGAATTATTCTTCATGGTGCAGAAAGAGAAGAAATTCGAAGAGGCACCTGAAGAAGCAGAGGAATGGAAGCATGTGACCCAGAGAAGCAGGAGGATCGTGAGGCAGTCAGCACCCATACTGCTCACGAACCAGTACCAGGCTCTCACATATGAGAATGATGAAGAAATACATCAGGATAAGACTTTGCCCACAAAGAGCAACCTTGTAAGCCCTCAGAGTCCTCCTGAATGGAGAAAGAAAAATGTTGTGAAGAAGAAACGGAGAGTTGTGGTCATGGGGGATTCCCTGTTGAGAGGAACAGAGGCTGCTATCTGCAGACCGGATATAACCTCAAGAGAAATGTGCTGTCTTCCAGGTGCAAAAATTAAAGATGTGTCTGACAGGATATCAGGACTCTTCAGACCTAAAGATGACTACCCATTACTGCTAATACATGTGGGGACAAATGACACCACAAGAAGTGACCTGAAAACCATCTGCAGTGACTTTGAAAACTTAGGCAAGAAAGTGAAAGAACTGGGTGCCAGGTGGTCTTCTCATCCATCCTCCCAGTGGATGGCCATGGAACAAGGAGGTGGAATAAGATTCTGCAGGTGAACAACTGGCTACGTCGATGGTGCCGTCAGCAAGGATTTGGATTTCTGGATCACGGAGTGAATTACCTATACGATGGACTACTTGCTAGAGATGGGGTGCACCTTACGAAGACTGGAAAACATGTATTTGGAAGTCGCCTTGCTACACTCATCAGGAGAGCTTTAAACTAGAACAATGTGGGAAGGGAAGCAAAACGCCAGAAAAAGCCATACACCTGACAAATGCTATTGAGAACTCGGCTATTAGAATTGGAAAGGAAGAACGAAGACAAAACAATCTAAATAATAAAAATATTGGAGGAAGAGAAACCAATCACAAACTAAAATGTTTTTATACAAATGCACAAAGCATGGGCAACAAACACGGAGAATTGGAACTACTAACGCAGGAGAAGAAGTATGATGTCATTGGAATCACTGAAACTTGGTGGGACGATATACATTATTGGCATACAAGGCTAGAAGGATACAACTTATTTGCAAGAAACAGACTTGATAAACGAGGAGGAGGTGTCGCATTGTATGTTAGAAAAGCGTATATTTGCACAGAGATTGATGCTTCAGAGACTGGTAGTTCTGTGGAAACTGTTTGGGTAAGAATACAAGGACAGAACAATGGAAAGGACACCATTGTAGGCATTTACTACAGGCCACCTTTGCAAGCTGAAGATATGGATGAACTCTTTATGCATCAAATGGCCAAGTTCTCCAAAAAATATGACATAGTGGTCATGGGAGATTTCAACTATCCAGACATTTGTTGGGAATCGCTCTCAGGCAAAACTAACAGGTCAAGGAAATTCTTATCCTCTCTTGCTGACAACTTTATCTTTCAAAAGGTAGGGGAGAAAACAAGGGGAACTGCTACCTTGGATCTAATCCTTATAAATAGGGAGGAAATGGTTGAGGAGGTAAAGTGGCTGGGACCCTAGGAGGTAGTGACCATGCTATTTTAGAATTTTGGATAACAAGAGGAGGAAGACCTGTGAAGACTCAGACGTCAAGGTTAGATTTCAGAAAGGCAGATTTTAAGGGACTCAGAAAGAGAATTGGAGGGATCCAATGGCAGGATATCCTTAAGGACAAAAATGTCCAGGAAGGATGGGACATCTTGAAAAATGAGATTCTCAAAGCACAATCGTTAACAATTCCAAAAAGAGGGAAGAATGGGAAGCATTTAAGGAAACCAGGATGGATGAACATAGAACTTAAACACATGCTAAAAAGGAAGAAAGAAATGTTTATCAAATGGAAAGAGGGAGGCATATCTAAAGAAGAATATAATGCCATCTGCAGAACCTGCAGGGCACAAATCAGATTATCTAAAGCGGACAATGAATTAAGGCTTGCAAGAGATGTCAAAAGCAACAAAAAAGGATTTTGGGGATACATCAAAAGTAAAAGAAAAGTCAAAGATGCCATAGGATTTTTACAGGATGAAAATGAGGAAATGGTAAGACAGGATGTTGAGAAGGCTGAACTTTTAAATTCCTATTTTGCATCTGTTTTCTCTCAGAAAGGAAATGTAACATCAACTGATCTTTACTGTCCTAGTAAAGGAATAGAAGAATCCAGGATATCTATAAACAGAAAGACAGTGAGGAAACACTTAGCTAAACTAAATGAATTCAAGTCTCCAGGTCCAGATGAATTACACCCCAGAATACTGAAGGAGATAGCAGAAGAAATTCTTGAACCACTGTCCATAATCTTTGAAAATTCTTGGAGAACAGGTGAAGTCCCAGAAGACTGGAGAAGAGCAAATGTTGTTCCTATCTTCAAAAAGGGGAAGAAGGTGGACCCAGGGAACTACAGGCCGGTGAGTCTGACTTCTATACCAGGAAATATCTTTGAACAAATTATTAAAGAACATGTATGCAAGTACCTGCATAAGAATGAAGTGATTAAACAGAGTCAGCATGGGTTTGTAACTAATAAGTCATGTCAGACTAACTTAATTTCCTTCTATGACAGAATCACTGACTGGGTGGATCAGGGAAATGCTGTAGATATAGTATATCTTGACTTCAGCAAAGCATTTGACAAAGTATCTCACACAATCCTTATTGAAAAAATGACTAAGTATGGAATGGACAAGGCAACTGTTAGGTGGATTCATAACTGGCTTAATGATCGGACTCAAAGAGTGGTCGTAAATGGCTGCACATCCAGTTGGAAGAATGTCTCAAGTTGGGTACCACAAGGCTCTGTTTTGGGCCCTGTATTGTTCAACATCTTTATCAATGATTTAGATGAAGGAATTGAGGGTAAACTGATCAAATTTGCTGATGACACAAAGCTAGGAGGGGTAGCTAATACTAGAGAAGAGAGAGAGAGGATTCAAAAAGATATAAATAAACTGGAGCAGTGGGCAGCAACTAACAGAATGGTTTTTAACAGGGAAAAATGCAAAGTACTACATCTGGGCAATAAAAATGAAAAAAACATATACAAAATGGGAGGAATAGGGCTAAGTAACAGCACATGTGAAAAAGACTTGGGTATACTAATTGATCACAGACTGAACATGAGTCAACAGTGTGATGCAGCAGCAAAAAAGGCAAATACAATTCTAGGATGTATCAACAGAAGCATACAGTCTAGATCACGTGAGGTCATTATTGCCCTCTACTCCTCTTTGGTCAGACCTCATCTGGAATACTGTGTCCAGTTTTGGACACCACATTTTAAAAAAGACATCAACAAACTGGAGCAAGTTCAAAGAAGAGCCACCAGAATGGTGACCGGTCTGCAAACCATGTCCTATGAGGAACGGTTGCAGGATTTGGGAATGTTTAGCTTGCAAAAAAGAAGACTGAGAGGAGACTTAATAGCTGTCTACAAATATCTCAAGGGCTGTCACATTGTAGAAGGATTATCTTTATTCTCATTTGCACAAGGAAAGACTAGAAGCAATGGGATGAAACTGAATGGGAGGAGACACAAATTAGATATTAGAAAAACTTTTTGACAGTTAGGGTGATCAAGGAGTGGAACAGGCTGCCACGAGAGGTGGTAAATTCTCCTTCAATGGAAGTCTTCAAACAGAGGCTGGACAGACATCTGTCTGGAATGATTTAGAGAATCCTGCTTTGAGCAGGGGGTTGGACCAGGAGGTCCCTTCCAACTCTACCATTCTATGATTCTATGATTCTAAGTAGCCACCTTTTGCTTTGATTACTGCTTTGCATGCAGAAAAGGTGAATAGATGAAAACTACATGCCTGGTTCCCACCGTGAAGCATGGAGGAGGTGTGATGGTGTGGGGGTGCTTTGCTGGTGGTGACACTGTTGAGGATTTATTCAAAATTGAAGGCATACTGAACCAGCATGGCTACCACAGCATCTTGCAGCGGCATGCTATTCCATCCGGTTTGCGTTTAGTTGGAGCATCATTTATTTTTCAACAGTGCAATGACCCCAAACACCTCCAGGCTGTGTAAGGGCTATTTGACCAAGAAGGAGAGCTTTGGGGTGCTACGCCAGATGACCAGGCCTCCACAGTCACCAGACCTGAACCCAATCGAAATGGTTTGGGGTGAGCTGGACCGCTCACCGCTTCAATTTTGAATAAATCTCCAACAGTGTCACCAGCAAAGCACCCCACACCATCACACCACCTCCTCCATGCTTCACGGGGGGAACCAGACATGTAGAGTCCATCCGTTCACCTTTTCTGCGTGCAAAGCAGTAATCAAAGCATAAGGTGGCTACTGTGAAGAACCTAGAATATAAGACATATTTTCAGTTGTTTCACACTTTTTTGTAAAGTGTAATGTATAATTCCACATGTGATAATTCACAATTTTCATAGTCCTGAAAATACAGAAAAATCTTTAAATGAGAAGGTGTGTCCAAACTTTTGGTCTGTACTGTATATTCAGTTGTATAATTGTTCACTTTATTTTTTTGGGCAGGGTATATATATATATATTGTAAGCTTTTCAGGGGATATAGCTCTAGGATCGCTGTCTGGGTAGACAGAATGGCACGAAACAGTTCATTCAGACAGCAGTTCTGGTGTAAAACTGGCCGCAACCAGTTTTATTAAAGTCCACAGCAAACAGATAAAAACAAATCATAAACAGAAGACCTGGGCTTGTCTAGCCTCTAATTACACTTAGATAGATTGCCCTGTCTATCCGGGTCCCGGCTCTACCAGCCTGGCCCAAAACAACACATATGATATATGTTACCAGTATGGAGTTTCACAGATACTCCTCCTTGTGTCTGAAGGCACCTTCAATGTCCAGACTTGAGAGAGATCCACTCCTATTCAGCCGCTTTTCGCACGGATTCTCACTGCGACTACTCCTGTGTCCGGGGTACTTCCTGCACCCAGACTGAGATAGCTCACACTCCTGGAGACACCTTCTGTACCTGGACCCCTTGTCCAGATTAAGCGTGCTCCCACTCCTGGAGACTGCTTCTTGTGCCTGGACCCCTTCCTGTGTCCAGACTAAGCCAGCTCTCTGACTGTGTTCCAACACACCTACTTCTGGTCTCCTAATTAACACCTGAGTGATTTCAGGCCTGAGCTGCAAGTGTGTACTGAATGTAAGGTGTAGTGACCTTTCTCTACCACTAGGTCTACAAAGCCACACACCTCCCTTATACCAGTCAGTAAAGTAGCTAGGTGAAATATACACCCATTCAATACACATACTCTCACTGTCTCACAATATATATATATATATATATATACATATATATTTATATATAATGGGAAACATAGAAACATACAAACCTAGAGGCATAGATTTGCCAGTAGACATTATATATATATATATATATATATATTATAATATATATATATGTATATATATAATATATACTGTATAAATATATTTACCCCGAAGATATTTTGCACTTTAATGACCAGACTGATTTTTACAATTCTGACCACTGTCATTTTATTTGTTATAGCTTTGGAACACTTCAACGGATCCTGCTGATTTTGAGACGGTTTTTCATGGCATATTGTACTTCATGTTTGTAGTAAAATGTATTCAATAATACTTGTGTTGATTTCTGAAAAAAATGGAAATTTGGTGAAAAGTTTGAACATTTCACAATTTTCAAACATTGAAGTTTCATGACCTTAAAACAGAGAGATATGTAACACAAAATAGTTAACGAATATCACTTCCCACATGTCTTCTTTACATCAGCACAATTTTAGAACCATTTTTTAAAGTTGACCAGCGATTTTTCATTTTTCCAACAAAATTTGCAAAACCAATTTTTGGGGACCACCTCACATTTTAAGTCACTTTGAGGGTTCTATATAATAGAAAATACCCAAAATTGACACCATTCTAAAAACATGCACCACTCAAGGTTCTTAAAAGTACATTCAAAAAGTTTATTAACCCTTCATTTGCTTTATAGGAATTTTTGGAATACAGAAAAAAAAAACATTTAACTTTTTTTCACATAACAACATTTTACTTTAGGTCCATTTTTTTATTTTGACATGGGTAACAGGAAAAAATGGACTCCAAAATTTGTGGCGTAATTTCTCCTGAGTAAACCTATACCCCATATAAGAGGGAGAAAAACACTGTTTGGGTGCACGGCAGAGCTCAGAACGGAAGGAGTCCCTTTTGACTTTTTGAATGCATAATTTGCTGGAACAATTGGCAGACACCATGTCGCGTTTGGAGAGCCTCTGATGTGCCTAGACAGTGAAAATCCCCCTCAATTTACATCATTTTGGAAACTAGACCCCTCAGGGAACTTATCTAGATGTGTATTGAGCACATTGAACTCTCAAGTGCTTCACAGAAGTTTATAATGTTGATCCGTAACAAAAAAAATCACATTTTCCCCACAAATATGTTTGGGGCCCCAATTGTTGCATTTCCATAAGGGTAACAGGAGAAATTGCACCATACGTAGTGCAATTTCTCATGAGTATGCTGATACTCCATATGAGGGAGAAAATACTGTCTGGGCATGCGGCAGGGTTCAGAAGGTAAGGAGCATCATTTGAATTTTTGAAAGTAAAATTTCCTGGAATCATTATCGGATGTCATGTCCCCTGATGTGCCCAAGCAGAAAAAACACCTCACAATTGACCCCATTTTGGCAACTAGACCCCTCAAGGAATGTATTTAGGTGTGTGATGAGCACATTAAACCCCCAAGTTCTTCACATAAGTTTATAATGTTGAGCCTTGAAAATAATAAAATACCATTTTCCAAACAAAAATGCTATTTTAGCTTCAAAGTTCGCATTTTCATAAGGTTTACAGGTAGTGATGCGCGAGCAGGCTTGGTAATGCTCGTTGCTTGCCCGAGTATCGCTGTACTCACGGTACTCGTCGAGCGCCGAGCATTTCCGGTATTATTTGACGGGAGCTTGAGTCTCCACTCTTTAGAGCGCCAATAAACATGCAGAGATTGTCTGCTACACACTGTAATGCTGCAGCCATCTTTGTTGTGGCATTACAGTGATTGGCTGACCGCACAGCGTCATCCAGTCTATAAGAAACCTGCCTCCACCCTGCTCGTCACAGTCACATCTGGAATCAGACAGTGTAGGGAGAGCTGCTGCTGAGATAGGGTCAGATTTGGGTTTGGGTCAGATTAATGTGGGTATACCATCATAGAATCAACAAATCCAGCTAAACCAACAGTCCTTCTAAGGACTTATTACGGGGTATATAGATTGCAGTGCAAAAGGGTCCATTCTATCACTGTCTGAGCTGCTGCCAATTACATATATTGACCGTATATACCTAGACCCAGGTATCAGTGGCTAGGAATAATTTTCTTTTGCATCTTAATCCTGATTATTTTATTCCAAAGCAATCCAGTACCCCTTTTTTTCTCCATTTGCTTGTTGACACTGCAGACTACAGCCAGATAATTTTCATAGTACTGCAGGAAAATCCAGCAATTTTACACGGGTTTGCCCATCCCAGCCATCATATCTGAGTGCGCAGAAAAATCTGCCATTTTTGTGGTACTAATCAACTAATACAATATCAATATATAAAGGAAGAAGAAGAGATCCCAAAATATAAAATCCAAAAAACTTTATTGTTCACATTAAAATATATATATATAAAAAAGCAAAATGCCGTAAGGGACACCCAAACAACACACCACAAGTAAGAAATGAGGGAAAAATGCAGCAATATAATGGACAATATCATGAAATATCATGAAATATGGTGCCACTGCAGTATAATGTAAAAAATAATAAGCAGTATAAATACAATATCAATATATCATTATACAAAATTCCAGTGGCCACAAAATATAATGCAACCTATTAATAGCAAGCCCTCAATGGTACAATAGAAAGGCTCCACAAAAAAATCAAAGGCTCCATGGAAGATCAAAAAACCTTCCCTGAGCAATGTAACCACTGGAAGGAGAGAGAATGTGGATTTACCTTAAAATATTCCAAAGTGCAAATAGTGCAAAAAAATGCAATCTACAAGTTCCCCAGTAACCAGGATCAGGTATAGACAATGTCCCATAGGAATAACTATAATAAGAAGCTAAAGGATGCCATTACCTTGCGGTGGTGGTGCCCCTAGAAACACCCCCGGAAGAAGCAGGAGACGAAACGCGCGTCGGTGTGATGGGACACCACGAGCTCCACCACGAGCTCCACCACTGCAAGGTAATGGCATCCTTTGGCTTCTTATTATAGTTATTCCTATGGGACATTGTCTATACCTGATCCTGGTTACTGGGGAACTTGTAGATTGCATTTTCTTTGCACTATTTGCACTTTGGAATATTTAAAGGTAAATCCACATTCTCTCTCCTTCCAGTGGTTACATTGCTCAGGGAAGGTTTTTTGATCTTCTATGGAGCCTTTGATTTTTTGTGGAGCCTTTCTATTGTACCATTGAGGGCTTGCTATTAATAGGTTGCATTATATTTTGTGGCCACTGGAATTTTGTATAATGATATATTGATATTGTATTTATACTGCTTATTATTTTTACATTATACTGCAGTGGCACCATATTTCATGATATTGTCCATTATATGGCTATATTTTTCCCTCATTTCTTACTTGTGGTGTGTTGTTTGGGTGTCCCTTATGGCATTTTGCATATTGGATTAGTTGATTCATACTAGTGAAGTGCCCCTTGGACATATGTTGTGTTGATTTTTTGTGATACTGTAGAAATTTTTTTGGAGTGTCTTATACCATTTTTTAAAACCATTTTCCTGCCAAAAAATTTTTTTTAGCTACAGGGCAGATATTTTACACTGGGTTAAATCCACCACACGGACCGCATATCATTGCGCTAAAAATTTTGCCACTTTAGGCTTCCATATAATATTTTTGTTGTGTCATAGCCTACTTATTGGCACAATTTTGCTGGCCAAAATAAAAAATAAAGGGCAGATATTTGAAAGTGTGCTATCTCCGTCAGATGCCTCATCTTTCTGTGGGCTACAAATTGTGGCATTTCTGGCCTACATTCACCTTTTTTTGCTGTGTCTTACCCTAGTTCTTTAGACTTTTGTGGGGTAAAAAATAAAATATTACAAGCCACATATTGAACAGTGTGGTATCTCTGTCAGATGCCTGATCTATATGTGGGCTACAAATTGTGGAATTTTAGGCCTCCATTTCACTGTATTTGCTGTCTTTTACCCTAGTTCTATAGACTATTTTGGGGTAAAAAAATAAAAAAATACAGGCCACATATTGAACAGTGTGGTATCTCCATCAGATGCCTGATCTATCTGTGGCCTACAAATTGAGGCATTTCAGGGCTACATTCCCCTTTTTTGCTTGTATTACCCTGGTTCTATAGACTACTTTGGGGTAAAAAATAAAAAAAATACAGGCCACATAATGCTGTGTCTTACTCTAGTTATTGACACCAGCTTGATAACAAAAAATAATTTTTTACCTACAGTCCAGATATTTCCAGTGTGGTTTTCCACACAAGGATCACATAGAAGTTCGCTCCCAATTCAGCCATTTACAGTGAACGTGGAAAATATTGTAGTCCAATTAAAATTGGCAAGGCACGTGGCAAGGGACAGGGAAGTGAACGTGATGGTGATGGTACATGCAGAGGCCAAGGCCGAGGCAGTGGGCAAGCTGAAATTGTGCCACAACAAACATCGACATCTTCTCGCATGATCTTTCTGTCCGAATTCATAGGGACCGCAGAACAGCACTATTGAAACCAAAGCAGTGTCAAAAGGTTGTTGGTTGGATAGCAGATAATGCTTTCAGTCACTTTTCCACCACCACCAGCACCCTGTCTTCCACAGGGTCAAGTCTGAGTAGCCGTGAGTTTAGACCGCATATACCTCACCCTGATCCTCCTTCCTCCCGGCATGCCGAGTGCCCGGAGACAGCTAATCCCACACTTTGACACTCCGAAGAGCTGATCCCTTTTCCATTTATAGATTTAGGCCTCTCTCCTGGTCCACTCGAAGGGGAAAAGATGAGATTGCATGTAGCGATGCCAAAATATTTGAGTAGCCATGTTCACACAAAGGAGACAGTGGGAACGTGTCACAATGGGTGGACGATGATGAGACACAATTACCAGAAAGTTAGAAGGAGGAACACGGTGCAGAAGTGGAAGCCGAAGTGGTGGATGCTATAGTAACTGACCACACCTGGCAGGAGGACATGCAGAGCAAGGACAGCAGCACACAGGAGGACGGAGGTGTAGCACCCCAACAGGCAGTAAGAAGCAGTGTGGTGTCTCCTCAGACAGAAGGCAGGCAACCGTTCCTCATAACACCAACACTATGAAAGTTGGTAGTACAACTGTTAAGTCTTCCAGAGTCTGGTTGTTTTTAAAGATTCTGCTGATAACCCCAAACAGGCGATTTGCACCACCTGCCTTGCCCGCATCATCAGGGGTAGCAAACTACCAGCCTGACCACCACCAGCATGATCAGGCACATGGCAAAAAAGCACCCGACTCTGTGGGCTGAACACCAGGCTGCAGGATCAGAGTCTGTAGGTGAAAACACTGCTTCTTCCACTGTTGTGCATGCAAGCCACACCCCTGTCCACATTGCATGCGAAGATGCCTCCTGCCCTGCACCAGTCGATGCCCACACTCAACTACCACCACCATCAAGCACGTCACGTCCTTGTCCCAGTGCAGCCTTCAGTTGTCCATACCCCAGTTATTGGAGCGCCAGAGAAAATATGCAGTCAATGCCCCACAGGACACAGTACTAAATTCACACATTTCTCATCTGCTTGCGCTTGAAATGTTGCCTTTTAGGCTCGCGGATACACAACCTAATGGCAGCGGCCGCCCGAAGGTACTAAGTCCCCAGCCGCCACTATTTCTCCCGATGTGCCGTCCCGGCATTACACAAGCAAGTGTCCAACAACATTAGCCTCAACAATGCTGTTACTGGGAATGTCCACCTAACAAAGGACACGTGGACAAGTGTTTGTGGGCAGGGACGCTACATCTCGCTGAGAAAGAAGGCACAGTGCCGAAACACGTGTTGGGGCGGGTGGCACCACGGATCCCCAGGTAACCTTTTTGGCTTTTCTTAGCACTATTTTACTTTCTCTTTGCTCTGTACTTTATGTCTTTGATTTTGGTAGACAACCTTCTTAGACATTTGTGGCCTTTTTTTCCCCGGTCTGGATACACTGTTTCTCCAGCCTTTATTAAAGGGTATAGCTTTATCGCACACATTCACTTGCACTTTCTGAGCAAAATGATTCACTATTTATATGCCTATTGGTTTGCCTGATCTTTATCTGAGGTTCCACCTTTTTTGGCTTACCTCACATCCCTCTTGATTTCATACTTATGCTTTTATATATGATAATACTTTGCTGTCTTTAATAAAGTTTTGTATGTTTTATTACTTGGTTTTTCTTGTGTCTTTATATTATATGATTTCACACACATACCATGCCTGGCCCATGTGCTTATCCTCATTTTTCAATGGTTTCTCAAAAGCTACCCGGAGCTGCAGGATATGCTTGTCAAAGTACACTGCCTGTATGCCCATTTTACGAAGTCAGCTCCATCTCCACTGCCCTTGCAGTGCTTCAGCAGCGTTTTCAGATTCCATTTCACGGACTGGTGTGGGATGTCCCCACGAGTTGGAACTCAACACTGCACATGTTGGGAAGGATTTGTGAGCAGAAGAGGGCAGCTGTTGTCTACCAGCATCAACAAGGCAGTCAGCATTCAGTTCAGACTCCACACATAAGACCTCAGGAGTGGACATGGATGTCAGACATATGTACCATCCTACATAGCTTTGAGGAGTCCACCAAGATTGTGTGCGGCGATCCCACTTCTATGTCTTCTGAAAGGTTCTCTGTTCACATTCAAAGAGGTGGCATTGCAGGCTGAGCATGATGAGATGGAGCAAGGAAGCATAGAAGGGGAAATTACACACAGCTCAGACTCATGTCATCCTAACATGGATTGGTTGATAATGAGGAAGAGGAGGAGGAGGAAGAACAGGAGCTACTTTCATGCGTTATAGATGGTACTCCAAGCACAACTGTCATACTGTCTGTTCAGCATGGATGGCCTGAGGACAGTGAGGAGGGAGGAGGAGGAGAGCATGGTCAGTAGTTCTCTGGGTGAGGACACGGAAGTCTTGCCTGTTTGCAGGCTGCCATGCATGGCTGAATTTATGTTGTACTGCCTTTCCCATGACCCTTGCATTGTCAAAATTTTGGCTGACAGTCATTACTGGTTGATTATATTTTTGGACACATGCTACAAGGAGAGCAGTCAATCTCTTCTTCAAGACCCAGACAGGTGTACTAAAATGTTGCAGTACCAGAAGGCCCTTGTTTCGGAATTATTAAAAAAAAAAAAATCCCATCTAAAAACGCTGGCGGCAGAGGTCACAGTTAGTTGGACAATCAAGGAGTACAGGTGAGAGAGACACAATTCCAATCCAGTAGAGGCAGGGGAACACTGGCAAAGTTCTTGGAGAGTTTTCTTAGACCCTTCAATCGCAGTGGCCCTGAGGCATGGGGTACTCTCACAAGTAATGCAAAGTTTTGGAAGATGGTGAGGGAGTACCTTGCTAACCGTTCCAACATCCTCCAAGATTCCTTTATGCCTTTTAATTATTGGGTCTCAAAGCTGGATACTGACATGAACTGGCTCTCTATGCCTTGGAGGTCCTGACCTTTCCTGCCGCTAGCGTTTTGTCAGAGCGTGTTTTTATTGCCACTGGGGGAATAATAACTGATAAGCACATCCGCCTGTCAACCGAAAATGCTGACAGGCTGATTCTTATAAAAATGAAAAAGAGCTGGGTTGGGCAAGACTTCTGTACACCACCAAATGATAATAGCGAAACCTAACCTCCAATACAGTGTCTTTTTTTGGGACTTATATTCCTATGCATCTCTTCACACCCACACATGGGTATACGCTTCCTGATTTTGGCTATTTGCTGTTATCCTCCTCCTTCTCCTCTTCCTTATCATACACCACCACTAGATGACTGTGGTGACCGTTGTTCGTGATGCAACAGCCACTAGAAATTTTTGCAATGGTGTTTATGATGCCCTAACAAATTTTTTTATCAAATATGTTGATGTATAGCCCCCAGGGTGAAATTTATGTCAGCCCATACACTTAGATATAAGCATTACAAGTATAGGAGACCTGCTACTGTAAACTGCGAAAACAGTTTTAGTAGACCATCCTCCACGTCTCTTCCGACACCACCTCTATATCACCAGCGTGAACGTGTTCCGTGATGAAACAGCCAAGTAATTTTTTTCAAGGGTATATATGATGCCTGTTCCAAAATGTTTACACTCTATGTCAAGGTGTCACCCCTGGGGAAAATATTTTTCAGTCTATACACTTAGTGTATGGGCATTACAAGTATAGGAGACCAGCTCCTTTAAACTGGGAAAACATTTTTCTGAGAACATCCTCCATATTTCTTCCTTGAGGTATTGAGTGTGTGCAAATTTTGGGTAGACCTTGTATTCACTTCATTGGCAAACTTTAGGTGACTTAAAAAAAATCAGAATAATGGAAATGTTAATTTTATGTGGCCATCCAGTATGTGTGTTCAAAGGCTTGTTAGGGTGCATGTTACTTTGGTGCAGGGCAGGCCTTGAATTCAATGCATAAGCAAACAGTATGGGAGAACCAAATGAATACTGCAAACTTGTTTTTCCTGTGGCCATCTAGTACGTGTGTTCAAAAGCTTATTGGGGTGCATGTTACTTTGGTGCAGGGCAGGACTTGCATTCATCGCATAAGCAAACAGTATGGGATTACCAAATGAATAATGTGAACCTAGCTTTCATGTGGCCATACAGTACGTGGGTTCAAAGGCTTATTGGGGTGTGTGTAACTTTGATGCCGGGCAAGCCTTGCCTTCAATGCAAAAGCAAACAGTATGGGAGTACCAAATCAATACTGCAAACTTTTGTTGCATGTGGCCATCCAGTATGTGTGTTCAAAGGCTTATTGGGGTGCGTGTAACTTTGGTGGAGGTCAGGCCTTGCATTCGATGCATAAGCATACAGTATGGGAGCACCAAATGAATACTTGGAACTTTGTTTGCATGTAGTCATACATGACATCTGTTCAATGGGTTGTTGTGGTGTGTCCAAACTTTGGGCAGCCCTTCCACTCACTGCATAGGCAATAACAGCATAAGGAACCCAATGTTTAATAATGGGAACAACAAAACATAGCCAGCTGATGGCTCTCTAAAAACAGTGAGGGCCGACTGGTGGCCCTATAAAACTAGACTTTGTGACTTTCAGAGTCCCTCCTTCATAAATGAAACTAAATGTGTCTGATGATGTGTCACACACCACATGGTCAAATAAGGTTGTAAAATGTTAAAATGACATTTCCCAGTGAATGCATTTGTCTTGGTTAAAAGCAATGGTAAACTTGATAAACGCATCAAAAACGCTATGTGTGAACATAGCCCAAGTGGTGGAGGAACATATTTGTTTTAGGTTATTTATTTTGCCTTATATATAAGTCATTACCCTTGAAAGGATGTTCCTTAATATATTTCCCAGGAAAATCTATTTTGTTTTCGTTTTTGTATTTTTTTATTGTGAGTATGAAAAAGTGGCATAAGACTCTGACAACATTGTTCACAGCTGTGACCTGGGAGTCAGAAATGCTTCCAGAGGTCTTCCCCATGATGTCCCCGTGTCATTTAAGCAGTGTTCCCATCATTTTCTGAAGTTTTTAGACCCTAAAAGGACCTCCTAGGGGGCCGCTGCAAAAAGCTCAGGTTTCCCATAGACTTACATTGGGCTCATTGCTTGGGTGGAACACCTGAGTATTCTAATTTGCTCGACCCGAGCAATGAGTACCCGAGCATCTTAGTGCTTGCTCATCACTAGTAACAGGTGAAATTGCACCATATAATTTGTTGTTCAATTTCTTTTGAGTTTGCTGATATCACATATGTAGGGGAATACTAATTTTGAGGCACAGAGCAAAGCTAAGAAGGGAAGCGGTACCATACTGGAGTTCAGATTTTGTTTGAATGGTTTGAGAGTGTCATGTCACATTGGCAGAGCCCCTGAGGTGCCAGAAAAACAGAACCCTCTATATATAACCTCATTTACAATCTACACACCCCAATGAATTCATCTAGCGGTGCACTGATCATATTGACACCACATGTGTCTCATAAAATTTTATACCATTGAGCGGTGAAAAAAGAATAAATTACATTTTTACTGCTAAAATGTTTAGTACCAAGTTTTAATTTCTCTAAGGGCTAACAGGATTTTTTTTTCAGCAAACTGAGGTCCATTTTTTCCTGAGTGCACCAATACCCTACATATAATAGGGAAATAGTTTTCAGAAACAGTGCAAAGCTCAGAAGGCAAGGAGTGCCAGATTTTACTGTTAAGGTTTGCAGGTTCCATGACTCACTGGAACAGCCCATGAGGTGCCAGAACAGCAGAACCCCCCATAAGTGACCCTATTTTACAAACTACACCTCTAAATGAATTCATATAGGGATGCAATGATCATATTTCACACCATTGGGCAGTGTAGAAAAAAATAACTACATTTTCCCTCCTAAATTTTGTTTTAGCCCCAGGTTTTACATTGTCACATAATAAGTGGGTAAAAATGGTACCATAATTTCTACTGAACTTGGCAATACCACGTATCTGGCTGTACATACTGTAACTACTTAGCATTACGGAGAAACTCGGGAGGAATGAAGCGATATTTTCCTTCTGGAGTGCAGATTTTCTTAGAACAGTTTGCAGACTTCATATACAGAGCCCCAAATTGCTAGAAGAGCAGAATCCCCCTCAAGTGACCCCATTTTGGAAATGATAACCTTTGGGGAAATTATCTACATGTGTAGTACTGATTTTGACTTCAAGGGTGTTTTCCAGAAACAAGCAGCAATGAATGTTGCCAAGTGAAAATTGCAAACTGCCTTTGTAGTGACCAACAGGTACGGACTGGTGCTTAAATTCAGTACTGGCATTTGAAATCACACAAGCCCATGTTGTCCCCATCCCCATGAACCAGATGGGATATATTACTAATATTACCCTGGATGGAGGAAAGAAAGATTTGCTACAAGACCAATATTTCTAATGATACTCGTGGCCTGCTGGAGTAGGTAATGGAATCAACAACTTTCTGCTCCATCACAACTCTTAACAATATGGGAGTATGGGTATCTTGAGAACAACGATTGTAGCAGACAAGGCAGCCCATGACCAGACAGGCCCTTCTGGTATTTTCCAGAATTGCCAGATGGCCAGTCCGGCCCTGGTGACCAGTATGCTATAGGGTCCAGTACGTTGCAGTCATCAGTATGTTATGCCTAGCCCATGCTTCTGGAGACATGCATCCGTAAGTTAGACGGGCTCTCATCGTTTCAGAAATGCCAAATATGTGAACTCTACATGTGGTTTAGGTACACTGTGGGGTTCAGTAGGAAGGGGGCATTTGGATTTGGAAGTGAAGAATTTGTTGAATTTCTTTAGGAGGTTGAGGAGCCATTTAGCTTTTCCAGAGACTTTGTAGTACCGGGAACGTAGAAGCCCCCTATATTTCCATTAACAAATGACAGAACTGAGTGAGGACTTTCTTTTTGTGGATTCAGTTGAAGTATTTATCAGAAACATTTTACATAATGATTGGGAACACACTTATCAGGCGCTCTACAATGAGCACTTACTTTCGGGTTTCCATCTAAATCTCTGAGTGACGTGATTCAGATGAAACCACAGATCCATTCACTATAATGAGGCAGCAGAGTTACTGTGGACTCCTTCTATCCTCTGTTCAGCCGCGTATTTCTTTTCAGAAATGCACAAAACTGTGGCAGACAGCACTTTTATGCAATCCTAAAAAGATGGACATCGACATACACTCCCAGACAGAAATTATGTCACTTATCCATGTTATGTAAATAAAAGCTTAAATCCTGACGTTAAATTCATCCATTGGTTGTATAAATTATTCTTTTCAAAGCTGAAACGCTCCGAAATGTGGTTTAGGTTAAGAAATAAATTGGCATTTTTCCGTTGATGGAGCTGTATGGTAAATTGTTTTTTAGCAAGACAAGATGACGTTTTCAATGGTACTATGCTTAATGGTATAATTGTTTTTGATTATGTTTTATTGCACTTTATGTCCAGCAGTATGATGATAAAGCATTGTTTTTTGCATTGTTTTTTGCTTTTTTTAAATTTTTTTATGGTGTTCACTAAAGGGGTTAACTATTGGGACAGTTTTATAGGTCAGGTCATTCCCGATGCGGAGATACCAAATATATGTACTGTTTTTCAAATATTTATTTATGGGTATAATTGCTTTTGATTTTCTTATATATACACTGCTCAAAAAAATAAAGGGAACACTCAAATAACACATCCTAGATCTGAATGAATGAAATATTCTCATTAAATAATTTGTTGTATACAAAATTGAATGTGCTGTCAACATAATCACACAAAAATCATCAATGGAAATCAAATTTTTGAAACAATGAAGGCCTGGATTTGGAGAGACCCCCAAAATGAAAGTGGAAACAAGTCTAAATGAAAATCAAAACAAGACAAAATTAAAGTGGAAACAAGTCAATGCTCAGTATTGTGTGTGGCTCCACGTGCCTGTAAGACCTCGCTAAAATGCCTGGGCATGCTCCTGAAGAGGTGATGATGTTCTCCTGAGGGATCTCCCCCCAGACCTGAACTAAAGCATCCGTCAACTCCTGGACAGTCTGTGGTGCAACGTGACGCAGGTGGATGGAGAGTGACATGCTGTCCCAGATGTGCTCAATTGGATTCAGGTGTGGGGAATGGGCAGGCCAGTCCATAACTTCAATGCCTTCATCTTGCAGGAATTGCTGACATACTCCAGCCACATGAGATCTGGCATTGTCCTGCATTAGAAGGAACCCAGGGTCAACCGCACCAGTATATGGTCTCACAAGGGGTCTGAGGATATCATCTCGGTACCTAATGGCAGTAAGGCTACCTCTGGCAACCACATGGAGGGCTGTGTGGCCCTCCAAAGAAATGCGACCCCAAACCATTACTGACCCATTGCCAAACCGGTCATGCTGAAGGATGTTGCAGGCAGCAGGTTCACACTCAGTACATGTGACACAAGTGACAGAGTCTGGAGACACTGTGGAGAGCGATCTGCTGCCTGCAACATCCTTCAGCATGACCGGTTTGGCAGTGTCATGACTGTGATTGAGCAGGAAGTGCCCACATCTGTGCTGCAGCCTTGCAACAAACTTTGTTCTGGCAGCCGAAACCAAGCAGTAACATAGACTTCAGGGGGAGAAGTCTGTGTTCAGGGTCCATGCATGGACACTAGGTCAGGCCCCAAATTTTACCATAAGCATTTGGTCATCCCAACATGGAAACCTTGAGATCCGTCTATTGCCTACGAGAATTCCTGGATCCTCTTCTGATTAGTTGTCCTGGGGCAATATCTTCATTATAGCATGACACACATGATGTTGCACCAGGACAACTTATTAAAAGAGTAGCTAGGGTTGCTGAAAGGTACAGCTGGTGGCAATTTACAGAGCTCCCACCCAGTAACCATGGAATACCGACCGGGCCACTGGACCTATGTGCTCATATGCTTAGATATCCTGCACTGTCAATCCTGTATCTCAATTTATTCAGAGGACAATCAGTTTGTAGAGTTTTGCATTAAAATGTGGTGAAGGTATATGTCCTGGGACAAGGCATGTTTTTAACAAGCGGGTCAGTTAGTTCTTGGTCAAGCAATTTTAAGAAAATCACCATTTCCCAAAAAAATATATTTGTGTCATGACTGGTAGATTTAAATGTAGCCCTTTGCTTTACTGGCCTGAGAATAGAAAAAGTTTAATAAATATAATTATGTTGCCTACCAGGGTTGCAGATATGCCATGTATCTCTCCAATGATGCATACAGTGTTACCTTATTTCATTTCAGTTTAGTTTAAAGTTAAGTCCTTCAAAATACTTTCAAAATTGGTCAGTTTAGGTCTGGTGGACTGTCAAGTGATGAAGTTGAGTAGAGCCCAGGTAATGGTGATCATGGCCTGCAGTTTATTGGACAGTTTTTTCAGTGCCTGAAAAAGTTTCCAACTTTGTCTGACTTGAGATAAATAGGTAGATGCAACCTAAAAAGGACCACGTAAAATCAAATCAAGAGTAGGCTATCATGTTATGACTTTCAGGTCAATCCTTCATTAATATATTTTCAATTACAATAATTCAATGTAAAGAAACGAATATGCAGCACGGTGGCTCAGTGGTTAGCACTTCAGCCTTGAATCGCTGGAGCCCTGGGTTCAAATCCCAGCATGGACAACATCTGCCAGGAGTTTGTATGTTCTCTCTGTGTTTCTGTGATTTTTCTCCGGATACTTTGGTTTTCTCCCACACTCCAAAGACATACTGATAGGCAATTTAGATTGTGAGCCCCAAAAGGGGACAGTGCCGATAATGTCTGTAAAGCACTGTGGTATTAATGGCACTATATAAGTGAGTAAAATAAATAAAAATGATATGTTTTTAACGCCCTTTCTTCAGAAACCATGGAAAAAACAAAAATAAGCCGTAAGTTTTTGAAAAGCTTCTTTAAAGTCCTTGTTCTTCAGAGAGTAAATAATAGGATTAAGTAGTGGGGTCAGCACGGTATAAATCAGAGATAAGACCTTGCTCAGGATCAGTGATTGACCTTTGGTTGGAAACATATAATCAGTCATTAATGTCCCATAGAATAAAGAAACCACAATGAGGTGGGAGCTACAGGTGGAGAAGGCTTTATGTCTACCGGTATTGGATGAGATCTTCAGAATAGTGATGGCAATGTACACATAGGACATCACAATAATGACTAGAGGTACAATTACAAGTAATGATCCTAATATAAGAACCTGAGTATGAATTGTGGAGGTATCAGAGCAGGAGAGCTGCATTATGGGTTCATAGTCACAGTAGAAGTGGTCAATAATGCGTGGTCCACAGAAATGTAAGTTCAGCAGAGAAATAACATCAATCAGTGTAATTATACAACTTATCAACCAAATGATATTTACAGAAGTCACACAAAACTTATGATTCATGATAGAATGATAGTGGAGGGGTTTACAGATGGCCAAATACCGGTCATACGACATTACTGACAGCAGAAGACATTCTGAGGCCTCTAATATCCCAAACAGACTAAACTGGGTGATGCAGCCAACAAGAGACACAGAGCTTCCTCCATGTAAGACAAGATGGAGAAGGATAGGGACGATATCGGTAGTGACAAGGATGTCGCAAACTGAGAGCTGTGTAATAAAGAAGTACATGGGGGACTGGAGGGATCTACTCACGAAATACAAGGTCATGATGAGAAGGTTTCCTATAATGACTCCACAGTATATTATAACCAAAAGTGAGAAAAATAAAAATGTGAAGTTGTGAAGGTTTGGAAAGCCCAGAAGGATGACGGAGGAGATATTATTTGTCAATTTCATCTGGAGAACAAGAATGAATGTGTGTTAATCACTTTTTTCCGTAACAAAATTAAAGAAAACTGTAAAAAGAAAGATGGGAAATAGGTGAAGTAACCATGAAATTGATGAACAGCTTCCATAGGCATTGAATAAATTCAATAAACTGAAGAAAAAGCTAGCTACATATTACTTTTAGGGTTAGCATACAGTCCCTGACAGAAGTGATGTCGCTTATCCATGTTATGTAAATCAAAGCTTATAACCTGACGTTAAATTCATCCATTGGTTTTATAAATTATTCTTTTGAAAGCTGAAACCCTCCCAAATTTGGTTTAGGTTAAGAAAATAAATTGGCATCAATGGAGAAATATTGATCATTTAATGAACACAGAATGGTCAGATTTTGGCAAGACAAAAGTTTTGTCACCTGGTCATATAACGCACCCAATTCTAGTTTACATCCTCACCTGTGCTCAGTAAATGATCGGTTAATTAGTGGGTGTGTATAAAAAGAAACCCAGCACCCCAGACCTTCACTTGAACTGCAACTTGAGCTCTGAAAACATGTCAAAAATCCACCCTGCGACCAAATCCTTGATTATCAAGAGGCTGAAGACCAGATCCAGTGCAGAGGTGGCTGGCGCCTTTGGTGTGTCTCAGCGTAAAGTACAAAGAATTAAAAAAAGATTTAAAGAGACTGGAGATGGGTTTGACAAGCCCTGGTCTGGCAGACCCCGCAAGACAACTGCTCAGGAGGAACGTTTGTTGGTTAGAAAATCCAAGGCAAGCCCCTGTTCCACTGCAGCAGAGCTCCAACAGACCTGGTCACCTCAAGTCCCTGTGTCAACCAGAACAGTTTGTAGGATTCTGTCTTGAAATGGCCTCCATGGTCGATTCAGTGCCCTGAAGCCAGCACTAAACAAAAGGCAAATAAAAAAACAAAGTCTGCTAAACAGATGGACGCTGGAAAAGTGGCAGTGATTTCTCTGAAGAATCTTCAGTAGAATTACACCACAGCCGCTGCAGATACTGCAGGAAACCTACTGAAGCCCATATGGATCCAAAATACACCCAGAAAACAGTTAAATTTGGTGGTGGAAAGATCTTGGTCTGGGGTTACATTCAGTATGGGGGTGTGCGAAACATTTGCAAGGTGGAAGGCAATATCAATAGCCTAAAATATCAAGAAGTATTAGCTACCTCTTACATTCCAAATCATAAAAGGGGTCAAATTCTGCAGCAGGATGGTGCTCCATCACATACATCCATCTCTAGAACAAAGGTCCTCCAGGCAAAAAAGATCAAGGTGCTCAAGGACTGGCCAGCCCAGTCACCAGACATGAACATCATTGAGCATGTTTGGGGTAGGATGAAAGAGGAAGCTTGTAAGACAAAACCAAAGAATCTAGATGAACTCTGGGAGGCATGAAAGACTGCATTCTGTGCTATTCCTGATGACTTCATTAATAAATTGTATGAATCATTGTTGACCCGCATGGATGCAGTCCTTCAAGCTCATGGAAGTCACACAAAATATTAAATATAACTCTAATAGCACCACAACTTCATTCACCAATGTTATGCAACATATATTTGTATTTTAAGATAATTATTTGTTTAAATATCACATTACTTTCTGTGGGCGACAAAACTTTTGTCTTGCCAAAATCTGACCATTCTGTGTCCATTAAATGATCAATTTTTCAGCATTGAGGCCAATTTATTTTTTTAACCTAAACCAAATTTGGGAGGTTTCCAGCTTTCAAAAGAGTAATTTATACAACCAATGGATGAATTTAAAGTCAGGTTAAAAACTTTTATTTACATAACATGGATAAGCGACATAACTTCTGTCAGGGACTGCATGATAGCTAACAATTATTTGATAAAATTTAAATGTAACTACATGTATGAAAGGTTTTACTAGTAAGTTTCATCTTTATATTGTTTTAAATATGTAATGTGAGAGTTGAGAATTAAATTTAGTGATTAAAACATGTCTTCAAAGCCCCCGAAGAAGCCATTAGGTGAAACCCAATTTAAATTTAAATATTGTGAGAATATTAAAAAATTCTTGCTGGATTCTTAATTTTGTAATAAATTTGCACTATATAGAGCTTTCTATTTTAGAAAAGCTAAGGTTTGCAAAGAAATCTCCTGAAAATCTTGAAAGGAAGTCGAGAGATGCACATATGTGGAATCAAAGGAAGATTGGGTACAGAATTTTATCAATTCAATATTTTATTGTTTTTGGTAAATTTTTGTTTATTTCTAATTAAACTGTATTAATGAGGATCAGATATTGATTTGTATAGATGTGTCTTCCTTACCTCTCTTTTTGCTTCAAGATATCCCAAAATGTACAATGAGGTTAGACAAGCTTTGAAACAATAACACTCTGCTACTGTCCAGCAAGTGAAATGGATGAAGGACTGTATAAAGATAAAATGCAGCAATTTTATCCCTTTATATCATTTTGTGTCAAATCCACAGTATATCTGGAGGTTCCAGTGCGGCCTTCAGAATTTTCCCCTGTGGGCAGCCGTAATACATGAGATCAGTCTAATTAACCAATTGAGATTTAATCTTACACGATTCAAGTGTTTAATTTTTAGTTTAAAAATGATTACAAAAACCATATCTGAAATCCTCCTTATAACAATATAATGTATTACAAATATGTAAGGTAAGTGTAAAACATAATAAGAGAAAAATAAGAAAGAAAAAGTCATAGACAAATCAATATAAACTTTTGCCCTGTAGTCTTTGACTACTACATTCACAAGTTGTACTACAGTAAATTGAACCCTAAATGCCTAATACAGTCATTTATTATATACAGTGGGGGAAAGTAGTATTTGATCCTTTGCTGATTTTGTAAGTTTGCCCACTGACAAAGACATGAACAGTCTATAATTTTAAGGGTAGGTTAATTTTAACATTGAGAGATAGAATATCAAAAATAAAATCCAGAAAATCACATTGTATAAATTATATAAATTTATTTGCATTTTGTAGTGAGAATTAAGTATTTGATCCCCTACCAACCATTAAGAGTTCTGGCTCCTACAGACCAGTTAGACTCCTAATCAACTCGTTACCTGCATTACAGACAGCTGTCTTATATAGTCACCTTTATAAAAGACTCCTGCCCACAGATCAATTATCAGTCAGACTCTAACCTCTACAACATGGGCAAGACCAAAGAGCTTTATAAGGATGTCCGGGACAAGATCATAGACCTGCACAAAGCTGGAAAGGACTGCAAAACCATAAGTAAGACGCTGCGTGAGAAGGAGACAACTGTTGGTGCAATAGTAAGAAAATGGAAGAAATACAAAATGACTGTCAATCGACATCGATCTGGGCCACCATGCAAAATCTCACCTCATGCGGTATCCTTGATCATGAGGAAGGTAAAAAATCGGCCTAAAACTACACGAGGGGAATTTGTTAATGATCTCAAGGCAGCTGGGACCACAGTCACCAAGAAAACCATTGGTAACACATTACACCGTAAAGGTTTACAATCCTGCAGTGCCCGCAAGGTCCCCTGCTCAAGAAGGTAAATGTGCAGGCCAAATGATTAAAAAACAGTAGATTCGCGCATAGTAATCACCTAAAAGATGTATTATGTTCAAAATATAGTTTACTGATAATAGTCACAGTACAATAATTCGCATAAAGAATTGGAAATAATGACGTTTAGCCCAACATAACATTTGCACTTTGCCCAGCCGTGAGTAGTAGTCACAGTGCCGACGAGTAGATAAAAAACCACTTAAGAATGAAGTGCTTAAGTTTCTTTTGAACTCACTGGAAAAGAAAGTTATATTTCCTGTTAACAGGGATATTTGAAGTGAATTGCACTTTGTCCAATCTTATAAATAGTGTTTAGTACAGCTGGCATACTTAGTCACTTTATAAAAGACATGCACAGATCAATTAATCAGTCAGACTATATCCTCTGCTACATGGCCATAGACCAAAGAGCTTTTTAAGGCTGTCGGGACAGATCATAGACCTGCACAAAGTGGATTGGTCTGCAAAAATAAGTAAGGGGACACTGGGTGAGAAGAAGGAAACAACTGTCGGTTGCAATATTGCACTAGTAAGAAAAATGGAAGAAATACAAATGACTGGTCAATCGACATCGATCTGGGGCACCATGCAAAATGTCACCTCGTGGGTACTCGTTATGAGACGTGAAAGATCAGTTAAAATAACGAGGAGAATTGTTAATAATCTCAAGGAGCTGGGTCTACAGTCACAAGAAAACCTTTGGTAACACATTGCCGTAAAGGTGTAAATCTGCGTGCCGGCAAGGTTCCCGCTCAA
>JARQOD010000004.1:570166766-570235094 GCA_033576555.1 Oophaga sylvatica | reverse complement strand
AATGGTTCATAGTCTTAATTAAGTTACCGATACTTCCGATATCCAAAAGATGGGGAATCGGAATGGATCCCCGATCCCATTAAAAAAATCGGCGATACCCAAACCGATACCGGAAAAGCCCCCTGTAAGTCTAGGAAACAAAATATCGCAACAAAAAAAAAAACCTTTTTTTCCCTTTTGTAAACACTAAATAACACACAAAATACATATAATATAAACATGCCTTTTGTACATATATATATAAACAATATGTATATTTACACTTCTACATAGAAAATATCCTCTGATTCAATTGCCGGGTAAACCCGGGCTTCTGTGAAAAGACAGAAGCACCCGACATGAAATGAAATTTGGGTTGTACAAGGGTTAACCTGTCTTTTCATGCCCTTTGCATCGATTTTGCACAAAATTACATCAGTCTAGTTGCAAATTTCACACCTGTAGGGGTTAATTAAAAGTTAAAATTCGTTGTAAAAAAAAACGACTTTTTTTGCTACAATTTTACCTTTAATTAACCCCTCAGGGGAAAATTTTTGCACACTTACACTCATGTAATTTGTTTGTGAAAATCAGATATCAAACACATGAAAAGACATGGTTTAACCCTATGACCCCAAGTTCATTCATGTCGGGTTCTGAAATTTTCACAAAACCGGAAATTAATTACGGGTATTATACTATGTAAAGTGTAAACATAAATAAATAAAAATATAATGTCACAAATTTATGAAGTAATATATAATGAGGGTGAAATTTTGAAAAAAAAAGCGTGGGCTCCCCCCTATTTTCGCAAACCCGACAGACAAAAAACCCGGGGGGGGGCAGAAATAATACCCAGAGAGGGACCATTTTTTTTTTGGCCCCCCCTGGCTAATTAACAAACCTGCCCCCCGAAAAACCCCAGAAAGGGCAAAAACCTAATTAATTTCCCTTTCTGGCACTTTTTCCCCCTCTATCCCATTGCCCCGTAGCGGTGGAAGGGGTTAAAAGGGGGTTAAAATGACCTTGCAATTGAAAGGTCCTTTAACCAGGTTAATAATTGAGAGCGTCAATTAAAACACTATAAATTTTATTAATCCTATTTTTATAAAGAAAAAAAAAACACACACAATTTTAATAAAAAAAAATTTTAATTAAAAATCACACAGTTTTTTTGACCAAAAATTTTATTACCTCAAAACCCCCATTTCCGTAAAAAAAAAAAATAATAAAGAAAAATTTATTCTTACCAATCCATGTACATCAGGTCCCACGGTGTAATCCTTCAAAAGGGTTAATTTTACTGCAGGGCCCGCACTAATGCTGCAGCCCCAGTAACCCCCAAATGAAGATTTCCTCTCCGGCTGACAGAAGGGAAGGGGAAAGTTTAAAATTGATTGTTTCCCTTTCACTTCGGGTCACCCCGGGGAAAACCACAGACGTCAGAGGAACGATTAACAAAAATGGGGGTTTTCCCTCGAAAAAAATGGCGGGGGGTCCCCCTATTTTGTTAACCACCCAATGAAGCAACCGCTGGGGCCTGGATTTTCGGGCTTTTAAGGACCAAGATCCATGGACCTTGCCAGCCTGATAATACCAGGCCACAGCAGTCTGCATATCTTGGCTGATTAACAAAAATAGGGGATCCCCTCGAAAAAAATTGGCGGGGGGTCCCCCCTATTTTTGTTAACCAGCCAGATGAAGCAGACAGCTGAGGCCTGGTTTTTCAGGCTGGTAAGGAGCCAAGATCCATGGACCTTGCCAGCCTGATAATACCAGGCCACAGCAGTCTGCATATCTTGGCTGATTAACAAAAATAGGGGATCCCCTCGAAAAAAATTGGCGTGGGGTCCCCTGTTGTGAATGGGTTTGAGATGAGTTCTGAGCAGAGGCTCCCTCTGGTGGTTACAAGCGGTACTAGTGAGGATTGGGAATCAGGTGTTACTGATTGGTCTTATTTAAGGAATCATTTTCCCATCAGGGTTGCCGGTGATCAATTGTTCTGGTCTGAATCCTTCTTTCCAGTTTCCCTTGTAGCCTGCTGTGTCGTGTCTGCATCTCCTGCTATCAGATAAGACAATTTCTTCTTTTGTGTTGTTGCTATATTTTTGCATTTTGTCCTGCACTTCTGTGGGGGCCTTCTGGGTCCCCTCCGGGGGCTTTTGCCCTCTCAGTTTAGTCCAGCCACTGTGTTTTGTACTTTTGCTTTTTGCAGTTTTTTCAGTGGCTGCTGTTTTTGTTACACCAGAGAACTAATTTAGGTGGTAGAGGTCGTGTGATCTCAGGTGATTTTGATATTAGTAGAGTTGGTGTTTTTCAGGGTTTTCTGGGATTGCAGTAAGTACCCTTCCTGTCCTTTTCTATTTAGATAGTTTGGGCCCCAGCGTTTGCTCATACTATTTTCTTTCTGTGTCAGTATTTCCTCTTGTCTAACCGCCATTACATGTTTGGGGGCTTTCTATTATCTTTGGGGTTCTGCTCCGGGGCAGATAGCTTTCCTATTTCTATCTTTAGGTGTAGTTAGTTTCTCAGGCTGTGACGAGGCGTCTAGGACCAACGTAGGAACGCTCCACGGCTGCCTCTAGTTGCGGTGGTTAGTCAGGGTACTGCAATCTCATAGATTCCAACTGCTCTGGTGTATTTCCTTTTTTACCTGCACTCCTCAGCTACCGTAACATAACAGTATCACCGGCCATAAAAATTGTATGGTACTCACAGAAGGGAAAAAATATTTTGAAGGAAGAAAAGTTGTCAGAGATATTTTTCTGTTTGTTGCATTTTTTTTTTTTTTTTTTTTTCCCTCTGTATCTCTGGGTGCTGGGGAGGATCCTTTCTCCCAATGGAGTTTGCACAGTTGTCTGGCCGTGTGGATCAGCTTGCCACTGAGGTTCGGAGTATTGCTGCATATCTTGCTAGGTTGCCTGTTGTGGAACCTAGGATCCCCATGCCAGATTTGTTTTTCAGGGGATCGAGCTAAGTTTCAGAATTTCAAAAATAATTGTAAATTGTTTCTTGCCTTAAAATCTAAGTCCTCAGGAAACGCAGCGCAGCAGGTTCAAATTGTCATCTCTCTCCTGCGCGGCGATCCTCAGGATTGGGCTTTTTCCCTCACACCTGGGGATCCTGTTTTGAGTGATGTTGATGCATTTTTTCAGGCTTTGGGGTTATTGTACGATGAGCCTAATGTCACTGATCAAGCTGAAAAAGCCTTGTTGGCATTAAATCAGGGGCTTGATGACGCTGAGTTATACTGTCAGAGATTCCGTAGGTGGGCAGTCCTGACCAAATGGAATGACGACGCTTTGGCGGCCCTTTTCCGGAAGGGTCTGTCGGATAATGTAAAGGATGTTATGGTGGGATTCCCTGTCCCCTCTGGTCTCAATGATTCTATGTCATTAGCGATTCAAATTGACAGACGTTTGCGTGAGCGGAGAAGTATGCGTGGAGTGGTGTTGCCTTGTGAGCCAGCTGCTGAGCCCATGCAGTGTGATGGAGTGGTGTCTGGGGCACAGCGTCATGAGTTTCGAAAGCGCAATGGGTTATGTTTCTACTGTGGTGATGCCTCTCATGCTATTTCAGTCTGCCCTAAGCGGGGAAGACGTTTTGCACGCTCAGTTGTCTTGGGTAGTGTTCAGACTAAGTTTTTATTAACTGTCACTCTGATATGCTCTCTGTCCTCATTTTCTGCTCAGGCTTCGTTGATTCTGGAGCAGCTATTAACCTGATGGATTATGATTTTGCTAAACGTTGTGGATTTCCCTTGATACCCCTACAGAAGTCTATTCCCCTACTGGGGATCGATTCTACCCCTTTGGCTGAGAATAAACCCCAGTTTTCTACTCAGGTGATAATGAGGTTGAACCTGATCACCAGGAGTGCTGCAAATTTTTGGTTCTATATAATCTGCATGACATTATCGTGCTGGGTTTCCCTTGGTTACAGTCTCATAATCCTGTTTTGGATTGGAAATCTGTGTCTGTAACCAGTTGGGGCTGCCAATGTGTTAATACCAACACTCCTGTTTTTTCTGCCTCCCCCCAGGCTGAGGATGTTCCTGACTTTTTGTTTGATTTTTCTGATGTGTTTAGCGAAAGTAAATCTGCATCCTTACCTCCCCATAGGAGCTATGACTGCGCTATTGAATTAGTGCCAGGTAGTAAATTCCCTAAGGGTCGCCTTTTTAACTTGTCTGTACCTGAACATGACGCTATGCGGTCTTATATCAAGGAATCATTGGAGAAGGGTCATATCAGACCATCCTCTTCACCCTTAGGTGCCGGTTTTTTCTTTGTGGCCAAAAAAGATGGTTCATTAAGGCCGTGTATTGATTATCGTCTCTTGAACAATATTACTGTGAAATATCAATACCCGTTACCCTTGATTTCTGACCTGTTTTCCAGGGTGAAAAACGCTACTTGGTTTACCAAGCTTGACCTCAGGGGGGCGTATAACCTTATTCGCATTAAGCACGGGGATGAATGGAAGACGGCATTTAACACCCCTGAAGGGCATTTTGAGTACCTTGTGATGCCCTTTGGGCTCACTAATGCTCCTTCCGTCTTCCAGTCCTTCATGAATGACATTTTCAGGGATTTTGTGGACAAGTTTCTGATTGTTTATTTGGATGATATCTTGATTTTTTCTAATGACTGGGACTCTCATGTGAAACATGTTCGAACTGTATTCCAGATTTTGAGAGAGAATGCTCTGTATGTGAAGGGATCAAAGTGTCTTTTTGGCGTACAGAAGATCTCATTTCTGGGATTCATTTTGTCCCCATCTGTTATTGAAATGGACCCGGTCAAGGTTCAGGCCATCTGTGATTGGGTCCAACCTACTTCATTAAAGGCTCTTCAGAGATTTTTGGGTTTTGCCAATTTTTATCGTAAATTTATTGGTAATTTCTCTGTTATTGTTAAACCATTAACTGATTTGACCAGAAAGGGTTCTGATGTGGTGAATTGGCCTCCTGAGGCAGTCTCTGCGTTTCAGGAACTTAAGCAGAGATTCACTTCTGCTCCTGTTCTACGGCAGCCTGATGTTTCTCTGCCATTTCAGGTGGAGGTTGATGCCTCTGAAATTGGGGCAGGTGCCGTTTTGTCCCAAAAAGATCCAGAGACCTCTAAAAGTAACCCTGGTGCCTTTTTCTCTCGAAAATTTTCTCCTACTGAACGTAATTATGACGTGGGTAATCGGGAGTTATTGGCCATGAAGTGGGCTTTTGAAGAGTGGAGACATTGGCTGGAGGGAGCCAAACATCGGGTGGTGGTCCTTACGGACCATAAGAATCTGGTCTATCTGAAATCTGCCAAGCGACTCAATCCTAGACAGGCCAGGTGGGCCTTGTTTTTCACACGTTTTAATTTTGTGGTTTCCTTTCTTCCTGGCACTAAGAATGTTAAGGCGGATGCCCTCTCGAGGAGTTTCCTTGCGGACTCTCCTGAGCTATCTGATCCCTCTGTTATTTTGAAGGAGGGTGTAGTTCTTTCCGCCATCTCGCCTAATTTGAGACTTGCTCTGGAGGGGTGTCAGGAGGATAGGCCCGAGCGCTGCCCTGTTGGAAAATTGTTTGTCCCGGACCAATGGAAAAAGAGTGTGATGTCTGAGATTCATTGTTCCGCATTGGCTGGGCATCCCGGAATTTTTGGTACCAGAGACTTGGTTAGTCGGTCCTTTTGGTGGCCTACCTTGTCTCGCGATGTCAGGGAATTTGTGCAGTCCTGCGGGACTTGCTCTCGCTCCAAGCCTTGCTCTCGCTCTAGTGGTTTGTTGATGCCATTGCCTGTGCCCAAGAGACCATGGACCCATATCTCTATGGATTTCATTTCCGATCTTCCTGTTTCTCAGAGAATGACCACCATCTGGGTAATTTGTGATAGGTTTTCCAAAATGATACATCTTGTGCCATTACCTAAGTTGCCTTCCTCCTCTGAATTGGTGCCGTTGTTCCTTCAGCACGTGGTTCGTTTACACGGCATTCCTGAGAACATTGTGTCTGACAGAGGAGTCCAGTTTGTTTCCAGATTTTGGAGGACTTTTTGTTCTAAACTGGGTGTTCAATTGTCTTTCTCCTCGGCATTTCATCCTCAGACCAATGGTCAAACTGAGAGAACAAACCAGACATTGGAGACTTATCTAAGATGCTTTGTGTCTGCTGATCAGGATGACTGGGTCTCTTTTTTGCCTTTGGCTGAGTTTGCTCTTAATAATAGGGCTAGCTCTGCCACTTTGATGTCTCCGTTTTTCTGTAATTCTGGGTTTCACCCTCGATTTTCTTCAGGACAGACGGAGGCTTCTGTCTGTCCAGGTGTTGACTCTGTTGTTGAGCGTATGCAGCAGATTTGGGACCAGGTAGTGGAGAGGTTGTCCCTCTCTCAGGAGAAGGCCCAGCGGTTTGCTAACCGGCATAGGACTGATGGTCCTCGGTTTAAAGTGGGGGACTTGGTCTGGTTGTCCTCAAAGAATATTCCTATGAGAGTAGCATCTCCTAAATTTAAGCCTAGGTTCATTGGACCTTATAAGATCATGGAGATTATTAATCCTGTTTCTTTTCGTTTGCTTCTTCCAGGGACATTTAAGATCCATAACGTGTTCCACAAGTCCTTGTTGAAGAGGTTTGTTGAGCCAGTGGTTCCTGCTGCTGTGCCTCCTGACCCTGTTTTGGTTGAGGGCAATCTGGAGTATGTGGTTGAGAAAATATTGGATTCTCGTTTTTCTAGACGAAGACTCCAGTATTTGGTTAAATGGAGAGGTTATGGTCAGGAAGATAATTCTTGGGTGTTTGCTTCGGACATCCATGCTAGGAGACTTATCCGTGCGTATCATAGAACTCATCCTGACCGACCTGGTTGCTCAAATGAGGGTTCGGTGACCCCTCCTCAAGGGGGGGGTATTGTTGTGAATGGGTTTGAGATGAGTTCTGAGCAGAGGCTCCCTCTGGTGGTTACAAGCGGTACTAGTGAGGATTGGGAATCAGGTGTTACTGATTGGTCTTATTTAAGGGAATCATTTTCCCATCAGGGTTGCCGGTGATCAATTGTTCTGGTCTGAATCCTTCTTTCCAGTTTCCCTTGTAGCCTGCTGTGTCGTGTCTGCATCTCCTGCTATCAGATAAGACAATTTCTTCTTTTGTGTTGTTGCTATATTTTTGCATTTTGTCCTGCACTTCTGTGGGGGCCTTCTGGGTCCCCTCCGGGGGCTTTTGCCCTCTCAGTTTAGTCCAGCCACTGTGTTTTGTACTTTTGCTTTTTGCAGTTTTTTCAGTGGCTGCTGTTTTTGTTACACCAGAGAACTAATTTAGGTGGTAGAGGTCGTGTGATCTCAGGTGATTTTGAAATTAGTAGAGTTGGTGTTTTTCAGGGTTTTCTGGGATTGCAGTAAGTACCCTTCCTGTCCTTTTCTATTTAGATAGTTTGGGCCCCAGCGTTTGCTCATACTATTTTCTTTCTGTGTCAGTATTTCCTCTTGTCTAACCGCCATTACATGTTTGGGGGCTTTCTATTATCTTTGGGGTTCTGCTCCGGGGCAGATAGCTTTCCTATTTCTATCTTTAGGTGTAGTTAGTTTCTCAGGCTGTGACGAGGCGTCTAGGACCAACGTAGGAACGCTCCACGGCTGCCTCTAGTTGCGGTGGTTAGTCAGGGTACTGCAATCTCATAGATTCCAACTGCTCTGGTGTATTTCCTTTTTTACCTGCACTCCTCAGCTACCGTAACATAACAGTCCCCCCTATTTTTGTTAACCAGCCAGATGAAGCAGACCGCTGAGGCCTGGTTTTTCAGGCTGGTAAGGATCCAATATCCATGGACCTTGCAAGCCTGATAATACCAGGCCACAGCAGTCTGCTTAGCTTGGCTGGTTAACAAAAATAGGGGATCCCCTCGAAAAAAAAACGGCGTAGGGGTCCCCCTATTTTTGTTAACCAGCCAAGTAAAATGCAGACTGCTGCGGCCTGGTATTAAAAGACTGTCAAGGCCCATGGATTTTGGCCCTCAACAGCCTGATAATACCAGGCTACAGCAGCCCCACATTTGGCGCATCAAAAGATGTGCCAATTGTGGCACTTTACCCGGCTCTTCGCACTTGCCCTGTAGCGGTGGCAAGCGGGGTAATAAGGGGTTAATGTCACCGTTGATTGCACGGTGACAATAAGCCCGGTTAATAATGGAGAGGCGTCAATAAGACACCGATCCATTATTAATCCCAAAGTTTTTAAATGTGTAAAAAAAAGACACAGCAAGAAAAAAGTATTTTAATGAAATAAAAGAGACAACACAGTTTTCATTTTTTTATTACTCTCTCATTCCTGCGACGCCATCGATCTCCTGTAAAAAAATAAAAAAAACAAACCAACAGTATACCACCTGTCTGACGCAGTCCATAGTAATGACGGTCCCACGACGATCCAGCTCTGCTACATCGCAATGACAGGCAGAGCCTGTCATCGCAACGCAGCACAGCTGATTACCTGCTTCCCCGGCGGTGACGTCATCGGACTGACTGCTTTACGGCCGGGATTACCCAGCAGTCACTGCAGTTATCGCGAGAAACTGCATGTGACCGCCAGGGAGAAGAGGATGGCGGCCATTAAGCAGTCCGGGATGTGACCGCCGGAGATCTTCTGCCGGGTAAGTGCCGCTGACTCCTGACAGACCCGACAGACGGACACTTACAGTGACAGTGACATCCCGATTCCGGTATCCGATATGACGAAAATATCGGTACTCGGAATCGGAATTCCGATACAGCCAATATCGGCCGATACCCGATATTTGCAGTATCGGAATGCTCAACCCTAGTCTTAATATGTCTTACATCCACATTATGTGTGGAGTTTGGACTGAATACCGATGGCCTTGTTGATGCTGGTAGTCAACAACTGCCCTCTTTTGCTCACAAATCCTTTTCAGCTTCTGCAATGTAGAGTTCCAATGCATTGGGACATCACACAGTAGTCGGAGAGCCAGAAGCTGACTTTCTAAAACAGGCACACAGGCGGCGTACATTCACAAGCAGATCCGGCAGCTACGGGTAGCTTTTGAGAAACTGTTGAACAGCGAGGTTAAGCACATGGGCAAGTTATGGTATGTGTTTGAGCTTGCCTCGCCTCAGAGACGCCACCAGGTTCCTGCCATTGTCACACACTACCATCATATCTCCCAATCCTGGACCTCCACAGTTCATACCCACCATTAGTACTCCTTCCTACCGCTCCCTATCTAATAGGAACTACCGCAATCTTTCCAACGTAAAACCTGTGCCATTGACACCCACCCCCCTGCTCCCTCTCTCTGGAGCACTCTGGAATGCCCGCTCCATCTGCAATAAGCTTCATGTGATTCATGACCTCTTTCTCTCTCGCAATCTTGCTTTCCTTGCCCTCACAGAAACATGGCTGACACCCTCTGACACCGCCTCCCCTGCTGCGCTGTGTTACGGTGGCCTCCAATTCACCCACACTCCTCGCCCTGGAAACAGACATGGTGGAGGAGTGGGTGTTCTCCTTTCCTCTAACTGCAACTTTAACCCAATCCTATCTCTTCCCTCCCTAATCCTCCCTTCCTTTGAAGTCCACTCTGTCCGCATCTACTCTCCCTCCAACCTCCAAGTGGCTGTCATATACCGACCTCCAGGCCCGACCGCTGCCTTCATCGACCAATTCACTACCTGGCTTCTTCACTTTCTCTCCACTGACATCCCCACCATCATCATGGGTGACTTCAACATCCCCACTGATACCCTTCAGTCAGCAGCCTCCAAACTTCTGTCCCTTACTTCATCCTTTGGACTTACTCAGTGATCCTCCTCAGCCACCCACACGGATGGTCATACATTAGACTTGGTCTTCACCCGCCTCTGCTCTCTATCTAACTTCACCACCTCCCCTCTCCCTCTATCCGACCACCATCTACTCACTTTCTCATCCCTGTCCTCCTCTCCTGTCACCCATGTCCAGCAACACGTGCACCCCCGCAGACACCTTGCACACCTAGACATCCACACACTCTCTGACTCTATTCTTTCACTGGCATCAATATCCTCACTCCACGATACAGACAGTGCCACTGCTTTCTACAATGCCACTCTCACATCGGCTATTGACACGGTCGCCCCTCTCATTCATGGCAGAGTGCGACGTACCAACAGACAACCTTGGCACAATAACACCACTAAAAAGCTCCGGCAAGTGTCCAGGATTACAGAGCGGCGTTGGAAAAAAACAAATTCGCAAGATGACTTCACTGCATTCAAACAAGCAACACTCTCTTTCAAATCTGCCCTCACCTCTGCTAAACAGGCCTACTTCACAACCCTCGTATCTTCCCTATCCTACAACCCCAAACAGTTATTCAAAACTTTTAACTCCCTCCTCCGCCCACCACTGCCCCCTCCTACCTCCCTCATCTCTGCTGAGGACTTTGCCACACACTTCAAAAATAAGATCGACCAAACAAGGCAAGTCTTCATTGTTCAACCACCTCAACCACTTTGTATACCAGACCAATGCCCCAACCCCATAACCTCCCTCTCCAACATAACTGAAGGGGAGCTTAATTGTCTTCTCTCCAAATCGCACCTCACAACCTGTGCACTTGACCCCATCCCAACCCACCTCCTCCCCAACCTCACCACCACTATTATCCCATCCCTAACCCACCTCTTCAACCTATCACTAACTTCCGGTACCTTCCCTTCTGCTTTCAAGCATACCACAATCACGCCTATTCTTAAAAAGCCAACCCTCGACCCAACCGCTATGTCCAGCTATCGCCCAATATCGCTGCTCCCATTCGCTTCCAAACTCCTGGAGCTGCATGTCCACGCTGAGCTTTCCTACCACTTCTCTTCTAACTTGCTCTTTGACACTCTACAATCTGGTTTCCGCCCCCATCACTCCACTGAGACAGCCCTGACCAAAATTATTAATGACCTACTTACAGCCAAAGCGAACAGACAATACTCTATACTCCTGCTTCTTGACCTGTCCTCTGCTTTTGACACAGTTGACCACTGCCTTCTACTACAGATTCTTTCCTCCTTTGGCGTCAAAGACCTCGCCCTATCCTGGATCTCCTCATACCTTTCCAACCGCACATTCAGCGTCTCCCACTCACACACTACCTCCTCGTCCCACCCTCTCTCCGTTGGAGTCCCCCAAGGATCTGTTCTAGAATCCCTACTCTTCTCAATCTATACACTTGGCCTGGGGCAACTCATAAATTCCCACGGATTCCAGTACCACCTTTACGCTGATGACACCCAGATCTACCTCTCTGGCCCAGACATCACCTCTCTGCTATCCAGAATCCCGGAGTGTCTATCAGCCATATCCTCCTTCTTCTCCTCCCGCTTCCTCAAACTCAATGTGGACAAATCTGAACTCATAATCTTTCCCCCATCCCACAGATCTTCCTTACCTGACCTATCTATCACAATTAACGACATCACGCTTTCCCCCGTACCAGAAGTCCGCTGCCTCGGAGTAACCCTTGACTCTGCCCTGTCCTTCAAACCGCACATCCAAGCTCTTTCTACCTCCTGTCGCCTTCAGCTCAAAAATATTTCAAGAATCCGTCCTTTCCTCAACCCTCAATCTACTAAAATGATTGTGCACGCCCTCATCATCTCCCGCCTCGACTACTGCAACACCCTTTTCTCTGGCCTCCCTGCTAACACCCTCGCACCTCTCCAGTCCATCCTTAACTCTGCTGCACGACTAATTCACCTCTCTCCTCGCTACTACTCCGCTTCTCCCCTCTGCAAATCTCTTCACTGGCTCCCATTCCCTCAGCGTATCCAGTTCAAATTACTAATACTGACCAACAAGGCCATCTATAATCTGTCTCCTCCTTATATCTCTGAACTAATCTCCCGATATCTTCCCTCACGTAATCTCCGATCCTCCCAAGACATCCTTCTCTCCTCCACACTTATTCGCTCCTCACCCAACCGCCTCCAAGACTTCTCCCGAATATCCCCCATCCTCTGGAATTCTTTGCCCCAACACGTCCGACTATCAAACATATTCGGATCCTTCAGACGGAACCTGAAAACTCACCTCTTCAGGAAAGCCTACAGCCTGCAATGACCCTGCTACCTCCTCACCACTACCGGAGATATTGCCTCAACCAACACCGGAACTGCTGCAACCCCCCGACCTACTGTCTCCTGCCTCACAATCCTGTAGAATGTAAGCCCGAAAGGGCAGGGTCCTCTCCCCTCTGTATCAGTCTGTCATTGTTAGTTTGTTTACTGTAAGTGATACCTGTAATTTGTATGTAACCCCTTCTCATGTACAGCACCATGTAATCAATGGTGCTATAGAAATAAACAATAATAATAATAATAATAATAATAATAATAATGCCTGGCTGTAGGCTCAGCGGTGTCAGCAAGAGATCAGCCTGCTCTTTCAGATCTGTCCACAACTCTTCAGCATTGTGCGGTTTGTCACCTAAGCACATTAGCTTCAGCACAGCCTGTTGCCGCTAGGCTGAGGCAGTGCTGCAGTGCTTCCTCCTTATGACTGATGTGGTCATTTCAGAGATGGAGGCTGAAGAGGAGGAGGAGGAAGATGAGGTGCAGGAGCTGTAGATTGTGGGGGCAACCCTGATTGACGTAGGTTACGCAATCTTTATTATCTAGAGGATATTTTCCATCCCAATGTCCAACTGGGTCCCAACTTCCACTATGTTAACCTAGTGTGCCATCAGTGAGATGTACTGTCCCTGCCCAGAAGCACTTTTCCACGTTTCCGTGGTTAGGTGGACTTTACCATTAACAGCATAGTTGAGGGCATGTCTAATGTTGTGGGACATGTGGTGTGTAATGCGGGGACTGCACACCGGTAGAAATACACTATGTTCCAAATTATTATGCAAATGATATTTTTCTCTGATTTTTTTAAGTGGTCGGTGCAAATGACAGTCAGTCTAATAAAAGTCATCACCCGTTAGAGTATACATCAAATTTTATTGAAGAAACCTCCCAATGATAACAGTATAATCTCCAAAATGGAAAAAAACTCAAAATGCACTGTTCCAAATTATTAGGCACAGTAGAATTTCTGAACATTTGATCTGTTTTAAAGAACTGAAAATGCTCATTTGTGGAATTTGCATTAGGAGGTCACATTCACTGAACAAAAAAGCTATTTAACTCCAAAACATCCTAACAGGCCATGTTAACATAGGACCCTTCTTTGATATCACCTTCACAATTCTTGCATCCATTGAACTTGTGAGTTTTTGGAGAGTTTCTGCTTGTATTTCTTTGCATGAAGTCAGAATAGCCTCCCAGAGCTGTGGTTTTGATGTGAACTGCCTCCCACCCTCTCAGATCTTTTGCTTTATGATACTCCAAAGGTTCTCTATAGGGTTCAGGTCAGGGGAGTTTATCTCCTTCTATGCCCATAGCAGCCAATGACTCCAAGGTATTCTTTGCAGCATGAGATGGTGCATTGTCATGAATGAAGATGATTTTGCTCCTGAAGACACGTTTCTGCTTTTTATACCATAGAAGAAAGTTGTCAGTCAGAAACTCTATATACTGTGCAGAGGTCAATTTCACACCTTCAGGAACCTTAAATGGCCCTACCAGCTGTTTCTCCATGATTCCGTCCCAAATCATGAATCCTCCACCTCCTTGCTAACGTAGCAGCCTTGTTGGGACATGGTGGCCATCCACCAACCATCCGCTACTCAATCCATCTTGACCATCCAGGATTGCTCAACACTCATCAATAAACAAGACTGTTTGAAAATTAGTCTTCATGTATGTCTGGGCCCACTGCAACCGTTTCTGCTTGTGAGCACTGTTTAGGTGTGGCCGAATAGTAGGTTTATGCACCACAGCAAGCCTTAGAAGGATCCTACACCTTGAGGTTCGAAGGACTCCAGAGGCACCAGCAGCTTCAAATATCTGTTTGCTGGTTTGTAATGGCTTTGTAGCAGCTGCTCTCTTAATCCGATGAACTTGCCTGGCAGAAACCTTCCTCATTCTGTCTTTATCAGCACAAACATGTCTGTGCTCAGAATCAGCCACAAATTTCTTAACAGTACGATGATCAAGCTTAAGTTTTCGGGAAATATCTAATGTTTTCATCCCTAGACCAAGGCATTGCACTATTTGATGCTTTTCAGCAGCAGAGAGATCCTTTTTCTTTCCCATATTACTTGAAAACTCTGGCCTGCTTAATAGTGTGGAACATCCAGTTTTCCTTTTATTGGGCTCACATGCCAAACTAATTATCACAGGTATCTGAGATTGATTTCAGTTATCCAAAGAACCCTGAGACACAATACCATCAATGGGTTTCAATTACAAAAAACAACAAAAAACGCTATGACACTTAAAACCAATTTGCACAATAATTTGGAACATAGTGTAGTGGCGACTGGGGACTGAGTACCAAGGGACAGACGCCGGCTTTCAGGTTGCGGAAAGCTTCAGTTTCCACGAGCCTAAAAGGCAACATTTAAAGCACAAGCAGACAAGAAATATGTGAATTTAGTAGTGTGGCCTGTGGGACGTTGGCTGCGTGTTTGCTCTTCCAAGGACTGGGGTATGCACAACTGAACACTGTGCTGGGACAAGGACATGGACGTGCTTCATGACGGTGCTAGTTGAGTGTGTGCATTGACAGGTGCAGGGCAGGGGGCATCTTCGCATGCACCATGGACAGGGGATTGGCTTCCACGCACAACAGTGGAAGAATCAGTGGTGTCACCTGCAGACACTGTTCCTGGACCCTAGGGTTCGGCCCAAAAAGTCTGATGCTTTACTGCCATATGCCTGATCATGCTGGTGGTGGTCATGCTTGTAGTTTTGCTACCCCTGCTATAGCGGGCATGGCAGGTGGTGGAATTGGCCTTTTTGGGGTTAACGGTAGAGTCTTTAAAAAACAACCAGATTCTGGAAGGCCCAACAGTTGTACTGCCAACATCTGTCATGTTGGTATTATAGGGAATGGTTGCCTGCCTTCTGTCTGTTGCCACCACACTGTTTATTCCTGCCTGTTGACGTGCTACTCCTCCCTCCCCCTGTGTAATCTTGTCCTCGCTCTGCATGTCCTCCTGCCAGCTTGCGTCAGTTACTATATCATCCACCACCTCATCCTCCACTTCCGCACCCTGTACCTCCTCCTGACTTTCTGGCAATTGTGTCTCATCATCATCTACCTCTTGTGAAACTTTTCCACTGTCGCCTTAGTGTGACTGTGAACATGGCTGCTCAAAAATTTTGGCATTGCTACTTGCGATCTCCTCTTCCCCTGCTTCAAGTGGATCGGGCGAGAGGCCAAACTCTATAAATGGAAAAGTGAACAGCTTTTCAGAGTGTCCAAGTGTGGGATCAGTTGTCTCCGGGCACTCGGCATGGTGGGAGGAAGGAGGATCAGAGTGAGGATATGCAGTACAGACTAAAGGATACTCAAACTTGACTGTGTGGAAGACTTTGTGGTGATGGTGGTGTCGGCAAAAGGACTGGAAGAATTATCCGCCAGCAAAAAAATTCAAGGGAGGCCTGAAATGGTACAATTTTGAATGCACTGATATGTGGTGCCTGTGACAGAGATACTCCACTTTCAAATATCTGGCCTGTATATTTTTTTGCAGCAAACTGGTGTCAATAACTAGGCTAAGACACAGCAAAAAAATTCAATGGAGGCTGAAATGGCACATTTTTTGCGCACTGATATGTGATGTCTGTGATGGAGAATGTCCACTTTAAAATATCTGGCCTGTATTTTTTTTGCAGCAAATCGGTGTCAATAACTAGGCTAAGACACAGAAAAAAAATTCAATGGAGTCCTGAAATGGCACAATTTTGAGCACAACGCATAGTTATGCGATGCCTGTGATGGAGATATCCCACTTTAAAAAATCTGGCTTGCATTATTTTTGCAGCAAACTAGTGTCAATAACTAGGCTAAGACACAGCAAAATAAATTCAATGGAGGTCTGAAATGGCACAATTTTGAGTGCACTGATATGTGATGGCTGTGTCTTAGATACCCCACTTTATAATATTTGACCTGTATTTTTTTTTTGCAGCAAATGGGTGTCAATAACAATGCTAAGACACAGCAAAACAAATTCAATTGAGGCCTGAAATGGCACAATTTTGAGCGCACTGATACGTGATGCCTGTGATGGAGATACCCCAACTTAAAATATCTGGCCTGTATTTTTTTTGTCAGGAAATGGGTGTCAATAACTAGGCTTAGACACAGCAAAAAATTCAATGGAGGCCTGAAATGGCACAATTTTGAGCACAACGCATAGTTATGCGATGCCTGTGATGGAGATATCCCACTTTAAAAAATCTGGCTTGCATTATTTTTGCAGCAAACTAGTGTCAATAACAATGCTAAGACACAGCAAAACAAATTCAATTGAGGCCTGAAATGGCACAATTTTGAGCGCACTGATACGTGATGCCTGTGATGGAGATACCCCAACTTAAAATATCTGGCCTGTATTTTTTTTGGCAGGAAATGGGTGTCAATAACTAGGCTTAGACACAGCAAAAAATTCAATGGAGGCCTGAAATGGCACAATTTTGAACGCACTGATATGCGATCCTTGTGACGGACAAAACCCAGTGTAAAATATCTACCCTGTAGATAATTATTTTTTTCAGCAAACTGGTGTCATTAACTTGCATAAGACACTCCAACAAAATTTTACAGTAGCCCAGAAATGGCATAATTTTCTGTATACTCAGATGTGATCGCTGTGATAGCAAACCCTTGTTTAAAATAAATGCCCTGTAACTATTTTTTTTTCAGCAAACTGGTGTCAATAAATTGTAAAAGACAATCCAATAAAATTTTACAGTAGCACAGAAATGGCAGATTTTTTTGCGCACTCAGATGTGATGGCTGTGGCGGCCAAACTCTTGTTTAAAATAGCTGGATTTTCACGCTGCACTATGGAAAGGATCTGGCTGTATTCTGCAGTGCCAACAAGCAAATGGAGAAAAAAATCTGTGTGCTCTGGATTGCTTTTAAAAAAAATAATCAGGATTAAGATGCAAAAAAAAATTATTCCAGGCCACTTATATCTGGGGCTATGTATATATAGTAAATATCTATAATAGGCAGAAGCAGCAGACAGTAATGGAATGGACCCTCTTACTGTATGCAATGAAGTATGCCACATACAATGACTGCCTAGCCTGCCTAGCACTGATATCTAGGTACACCATAATTATTCCTCAGAAGGATTGTTGGTTTAGCTGGATTTGAGTATTCAATATAGTATACCCAACTAACTTATACACCACCAAATCTGTCCCTATTTCTGCAGCACCTCTCCCTACACTGCCTGATTCTGGAGTAGACTGTGACGAGCATGGGGGGTGTCAGGTCTGATATTGACCTGATGACGCTGTGCGGCCAGCCAATCACTGTAACGCCACAATCAACATGGCTGCAGCATTACAGTGTGTGGCAGACAATCCCTACATGTTGATTGGTGCTCTAAAGAATGCCAAACATGCAGGGCAGGGGCCCGAGCTCTCGCTGACCAATCCCGGAAATGCTCGGCACTCAGCATTTCCGAACATGCTCGCTCATCACTAATGGAGACCCTACTTGGAATCTCCATATTTAAAAAAATAATTGTCCCACACCACTAACGTGGCATCAATTTCCCAAGAGTAGAAACAGTGTAATAGGCCTCTGACACACCTTCCACTACAGGCAACCCACAATTTGGAGTAGACAATTGGGCCTCATGGCTGCAGTACTATATTAGGCCTAACAATTTTTAAGTGGAAATCTGGCCTTCTGATTTGCCTCTGAAACACAGTTTTAGCACAAACGATTTGGAATAGCTGATGGGGCTTCCGGAGACTGCCGTACAGTGTGTTAGGGTTCGAGTTCCCGCTGCTGCACAAGAGGAGTCTCAAACCAGTCCTGCTGCAGTCCCCCTTTCATCTCCGGCCGCAGTGGAGCCTGCTCAGCAGAGACGTCGGTCCCAGCGTCTTGCCCATTCCAGTACTGTGCAGAGACTTGCTGCTGCTTCTCCTGGATCTGCTATTATGGCCGGTACTGGAGCAGACGTCTTTGGGACGAAGTCCTGTGTTTCCCCTTCTGAGCATGCCCAGGGTGAGATCTCTCATTGGAGATCGGGGGTCACATGTTCAGGTACTGCAGCAGCTCCTATTGGTCCGCCAGGAAGGTCATGTAGCTACATGTGTTTGTAACAGTTTCTCATTGGTCCTTGTTTCTGGAAGGTCCTGTAGCTGTTGCTATAAAAGGGTGGCATGGCTGGGCCGCCATGCGCTAATATCAGTCATTATATGCTTAGCGCCAGTGTTGTCATGCGTGTGTGTGGTTAGGGCCCGCTGAAATAAGCCCCTAGAATACCGACTTAATCGGTGAGGAGTTTGGTATGCCAGCTGGTCAGGGTCGGTGTCCTAGATGCCCTAGATTGCCGGCATAACCGATGAGGAGTTTGATTGCCGTATTCAGGGCCTGGCGTTCAGACGCCATAGATTGCGGGTGACTCCCGCGAGGACATTAGCGCATGATCACGTTCTATATTCGCTTAGCTGTTCACTGTGTACCTGGGTGCCTGACAGGACACAGCACTTTTTCTCAGCGGCTCTGTGACGTAACAGGGTTCGCTTTCAACGCTAGACAGCGCCCTAGCGTGTTTATTTTGCGACTCAGTTGTGTTAAGTGAGTTCGCACGCATCGCCATATAGCGCTGCGGCACTCCTTCTAGCGGCTCTGTGGAATAACAGAGTTCGCACATATTGCCACAGCGCGTTACGGCGTTTATTTTGGCGACTGCAGTATAACAGAGTTCGCTTCTTGCGCCATTTTACTAGCAGCAGGCTCCGCCTGCACGGTGGACCCCAGGCTGCGAATGCACCTCTCCACTAGTGTTGAGCGATATTGCTCGATATCTAAAAATATCGTATCGAAATTGTATCGCCGATAGCACTAAATATCGTCGATATCCGATTCCGATACCGGAAGTCCCATGTAAGTCTATGGGAACAAAATATCGAAATTAAAAAAAACCTTTATTTCCTTGTAAACACTAAATATACACACATAGAATACATATATATATATATATATATATATATATATATACATGTCATTGTGACATATATATATATACATATATGTATAGTTTATACACTTCTACATAGTAAAATATCCTCTGATTCAATTGCCGGGTAAAGCCGGCTTCTGTGAAAAGACAGAAGCACCCGACATGAAATGACACTTGGTGTACATAGGGTTAACCATGTCTTTTCATGTCGTTTGCTATCTGATTTGCACAAACAATTAAATCAGTCTATGTGTGCAAAATTTCACACCTGTAGGGGTTAATTAAAGGTGTAAATTCGTTGTAAAAAAAACTGACTTTTTTGCTACGAATTTACACCTTTAATTAACCCCTACAGGTGTGAAATTTTGCACACTTACACTCATGTAATTGTTTGTGCAAATCAGATATCAAACTACATGAAAAGACATGGTTAACTCTATGTAAACCAAGTGTCATTTCATGTCGGGTTCTGCATTTTCACAAAAGCCGGCAATTGAATTAGCGGCTATTATACTATGTAGAAGTGTATGAACTATAAATATAAATATATATATATATATATATGTGTCACAAATTGAATGACATGTATATATATATATGAGGTGTAAAATTGCTGAAAAAAAATGCGTGGGCTCCCGCCCTATTTTTGCATCCAGACAGACAAAGCCAGTGAGTGGGGGCAGATAATAATAGCCCAGAGAGGACCATTATTTTTGGCCCCCCCCGGCTACTAACATCTGCCCCCAGACACCCCAGAAAGGGCAAATCTCTAATTAGATTTGCCCTTTCTGGCACTTTGCCCGTCTATTCCCATTGCCCTGTAGCGGTGGCGAATGGGTTAATAAGGGGTTAAAATGACCTTGCAATTGAAAGGTCACTTTAAGCCAGGTTAATAATTGAGAGCTGTCAATTAGACAACTATCAATTATTAATCCTACTGTATGAAAGAAAAATCAAACACACACACTTTAATAAAAAAGAAGTTTAATGAAATAATCACACAGTTTTTGACCATATTTTATTTTCCTGCTAAAACCATTTCCTGTAAGAAAAAATAAAATAATAAAGCAAAATTATTCTTACCAATCCGATGTACAGTCAGGTCCCACGGTGTAATCCTTCAGAAAGGGTTAATGTTTACTGCAGGGACCGCAGCTAATGCTGCAGCCTCACAGTAAACCCCCAAATGAATGAGTTCCTCTCCTGGCTGACAGGAGAGGAAGTGGAAAGCTTAATTAATTGCTTTCCACTTTCACTTCAGGTCAGCCAGGGACACAATCAGTGACGTCAGAGGGAACTGGTTAACAAAAATAGGGGATCCCCTGGAAAAAAATTGGCGTGGGGTCCCCCCTATTTTTGTTAACCAGCCAGATGAAGCAGACCGCTGAGGCCTGGATTTTCAGGCTGTTAAGGAGCCAAGATCCATGGACCTTGCCAGCCTGATAATACCAGGCCACAGCAGTCTGCATATCTTGGCTGATTAACAAAAATAGGGGATCCCCTCGAAAAAAATTGGCGTGGGGTCCCCCCTATTTTTGTTAACCAGCCAGATGAAGCAGACCGCTGAGGCCTGGATTTTCAGGCTGTTAAGGAGCCAAGATCCATGGACCTTGCCAGCCTGATAATACCAGGCCACAGCAGTCTGCATATCTTGGCTGATTAACAAAAATAGGGGATCCCCTCGAAAAAAATTGGCGTGGGGTCCACCCTATTTCTGTTAACCAGCCAGATGAAGCAGACCGCTGAGGCCTGGTTTTTCAGGCTGGTAAGGATCCAATATCCATGGACCTTGCAAGCCTGATAATACCAGGCCACAGCAGTCTGCTTAGCTTGGCTGGTTAACAAAAATAGGGGATCCCCTCGAAAAAAAAACGGCGTAGGGTCCCCCTATTTTTGTTAACCAGCCAAGTAAAATGCAGACTGCTGCGGCCTGGTATTAAAAGACTGTCAAGGCCCATGGATTTTGGCCCTCAACAGCCTGATAATACCAGGCTACAGCAGCCCCACATTTGGCACATCAAAAGATGTGCCAATTGTGGCACTTTACCCGGCCCTTCCCACTTGCCCTGTAGCGGTGGCAAGCGGGGTAATAAGGGGTTAATGTCACCGTTGATTGCACGGTGACAATAAGCCCGGTTAATAATGGAGAGGCGTCAATAAGACACCGATCCATTATTAATCCCAAAGTTATTAAATGCATAAAAAAAAGACAAAGCAAGAAAAAAGTATTTTAATGAAATAAAAGAGACAACACAGTTTTCATTTCTTTTATTATACACTCATTCCTGCGACGCCATCGATCTCCTGTAAAAAAAGAAAATAAAAAAACCAACAGTATACCACCTGTCCGACGCAGTCCATAGTAACGATAGTCCCACGGCGATCCAGCTCTGCTACATCGCAATGACAGGCAGAGCCTGTCATCGCGACGCAGCACAGCTGATTACCTGGTTCCCCGGCGGTGACGTCATCGGACTGACTGCTTTACGGCCGGGATTACCCAGCAGTCACTGCAGTTATCGCGAGAAACTGCATGTGACCGCCGGGGAGAAGAGGATGGCGGCCATCAAGCAGTCAGGGATGTGACCGCCGGAGATCTTCTGCCAGGTAAGTGCCGCTGACTCCTGACAGACCCGACCGACGGACACTCACAGTGACAGTGACAAATCCGATTCCGGTATTCGATATGACGAAAATATCGAAACGAATTATCGAAAGGCCGATAGAGCTAATTTCGGCCGATAGCCGATATTTGCATTATCGTATCGCTCAACACTACTCTCCACATCTTACATTTGGTGCGTTCTGCAGACCCTAACAACAGTGTTTGCACAATCAACTTTGATGCTGGAAGATTGATTTTACTCAGAACAAGTTCCCATTCAGCAGCAGCACTAGCTCAGGAGTGACCTCAGTGCACTTTGACACTGAGCAAATGGCGCCAGCAAAACAAGATGTCTGTTTTTTTATGGCCAGGAACATGTGACTTTGGCAACCAATCACAGAAGTCCTTTGGTCATGATGTTGTGGATGGTTTCTTCACCCTGATTGGTTGCCGGAATCAACATACATAGTTAAGAGAAAAAAAAAAGCATGCACCACTCCTGTAACTTCTTCAGATGCTCCTTTAACTTTTCCACACCCCTCATGAAACATGCCCTCCTTTCTCCCCGCTCATCATACTGCACCACTATCCTAGCCAAAGTCAAACAAATGCATTAGTGTAAATGCGATGATTTACCAAACTGTGACTGACTTGTTACCGACTTTGAATAAAAATGCTCGAGAAAGCAAACACGAATCCGAATGTGATACGTTCACGTCGAATTTTAGATTGGCGAACGTTTTCCAAACATGCTCGCTCATCCATACTAATGATCACTGTATGAAATGGGTTGCCACTTTTAGAAAATTTTGATTCCACATTTCAGTCTGCTTTAAAAACATAAACTGTGGTTTAACCTCTTTCCCCAGGTCCAGCGATAAGTCTCTAGTTCCAGTGTGTAGAAATGGCTGAATAAGTGATGTCACCTCAATAACATGGCAGCCGGTGACCTCAGCAGCTATAATTAAAGCAATTCATCTACAATGGTTTTAAAGAGTCGCTGAGCTCATTGATTGGCTGCTACACTATCAACATGACTGATTATGGTGTTTCTGGTGATGTACTCAAGTACTCATGGTGGTTCTGGTGATGTAACATGTAGTAATTATGGTTCTGTTGATGTATTCATGGTCTGATGATGCTTCTGGTGATGTTTCTCCTCTTTAAAAAAAAAAAGGAAAAAAATATATAAATATGTGGTACAGCCACATGCATTAAAATTTGGTTAATCAAAATGATCAAAATATAAATCTAATTAATAGAGTTGAGCGATACTTTCCGATATCCAAAAGTATCGGAATCGGAATGGTATCGTCGATACCATTAAAATATCGGCGATACCCGATACCGATACCGGAAATCCAATGTAAGTCTATGGGAACAAAATATCGTAACTAAAAAAACCTCTTTCTTTCCTTGTAAACACTAAATATACACACATAGAATACATATATATATATATATATATATATATATATATATATATACATGTCATTGTGAAATATATATATATATATATATACATATATTTATAGTTTATACACTTCTACATAGTAAAATAGCCTCTGATTCAATTGCCGGGTAAAGCCGGCTTCTGTGAAAAGACAGAAGCACCCGACATGAAATGACACTTGGTGTACATAGGGTTAACCATGTCTTTTCATGTCGTTTGCAATCTGATTTGCACAAACAATTACATCAGTCTATGTGTGCAAAATTTCACACCTGTAGGGGTTAATTAAAGGTGTAAATTCGTTGTAAAAAAAAATGACTTTTTTGCTACGAATTTACACCTTTAATTAACCCCTACAGGTGTGAAATTTTGCACACTTACACTCATGTAATTGTTTGTGCAAATCAGATATCAAACTACATGAAAAGACATGGTTAACTCTATGTACACCAAGTGTCATTTCATGTCGGGTTCTGCATTTTCACAAAAGCCGGCAATTGAATTAGCGGCTATTATACTATGTAGAAGTGTATGAACTATAAATATAAATATATATATATATATGTGTCACAAATTCAATGACATGTATATATATATATGAGGTGTAAAATTGCTGAAAAAAAATGCGTGGGCACCCGCCCTATTTTCGCAACCAGACAGGCAAAGCCAGTGAGTGGGGGCAGATAATAATAGCCCAGAGAGGGACCATTATTTTTGCCCCCCCCCCGGCTACTAAAATCTGCTCCCAGACACCCCAGAAAGGGCAAATCTCTAATTAGATTTGCCCTTTCTGGCACTTTGCCCGTCTATTCCCATTGCCCTGTAGCGGTGGCGAATGGGTTAATAAGGGGTTAAAATGACCTTGCAATTGAAAGGTCACTTTAAGCCAGGTTAATAATTGAGAGCTGTCAATCAGACAACTATCAATTATTAATCCTATTGTATGAAAGAAAAATCAAACACACACACTTTAATAAAAAAGAAGTTTAATGAAATAATCACACAGTTTTTGACCATATTTTATTTCCTGCTAAAACCATTTCCTGTAATAAAAATAAAATAATAAAGCAAAATTATTCTTACCAATCCGATGCACAGTCAGGTCCCACGGTGTAATCCTTCAGAAAGGGTTAATGTTTACTGCAGGGACCGCAGCTAATGCTGCAGCCTCACAGTAAACCCCCAAATGAATGAGCTCCTCTCCTGGCTGACAGGAGAGGAAGTGGAAAGCTTAATTGATTGCTTTCCACTTTCACTTCAGGTCAGCCAGGGACACCATCAGTGACGTCAGAGGGAACTGATTAACAAAAATAGGGGTTCCCTTCGAAAAAAAAATGGCATGGGGTCCCCCCTATTTTTGTTAACCAGCCAGATGAATCAGACCGCTGAGGCCTGGATTTTCAGGCTGTTAAGTAGCCAAGATCCATGGACCTTGCCAGCCTGATAATACCAGGCCACAGCAGTCTGCATATCTTGGCTGATTAACAAAAATAGGGGATCCCCTCGAAAAAAATTGGCGTGGGGTCCCCCCTATTTTTGTTAACCAGCCAGATGAAGCAGACCACTGAGGCCTGGTTTTTCAGGCTGGTAAGGATCCAATATCCATGGACCTTGCAAGCCTGATAATACCATGGCCACAGCAGTCTGCTTAGCTTGGCTGGTTAACAAAAATAGGGGATCCCCTCGAAAAAAAAACGGCGTAGGGGTCCCCCTATTTTTGTTAACCAGCCAAGTAAAATGCAGACTGCTGCGGCCTGGTATTAAAAGACTGTCAAGGCCCATGGATTTTGGCCCTCAACAGCCTGATAATACCAGGCTACAGCAGCCCCACATTTGGCACATCAAAAGATGTGCCAATTGTGGCACTTTACCCGGCTCTTCCCACTTGCCCTGTAGCGGTGGCAAGCGGGGTAATAAGGGGTTAATGTCACCGTTGATTGCACGGTGACAATAAGCCCGGTTAATAATGGAGAGGCGTCAATAAGACACCGATCCATTATTAATCCCAAAGTTATTAAATGCATAAAAAAAAGACACAGCAAGAAAAAAGTCTTTTAATGAAATAAAAGAGACAACACAGTTTTCATTTCTTTTATTGTACTCTCATTCCTGCGACGCCATCGATCTCCTGTAAAAAAAGAAAATAAAAAAACCAACAGTATACCACCTGTCCGACGCAGTCCATAGTAACGATAGTCCCACGGCGATCCAGCTCTGCTACATCGCAATGACAGGCAGAGCCTGTCATCGCGACGCAGCACAGCTGATTACCTGCTTCCCCGGCGGTGACGTCATCGGACTGACTGCTTTACGGCCGGGATTACCCAGCAGTCACTGCAGTTATCGCGAGAAACTGCATGTGACCGCCGGGGAAAGATGATGGCGGCCATGAAGCAGTCAGGGATGTGACCGCCGGAGATCTTCTGCCAGGTAAGTGCCGCTGACTCCTGACAGACCCGACCGACGGACACTGACAGTGACAGTGACATTCCGATTCCGGTATCCGATATGACGAAAATATTGGAACTCGGAATCGGAATTCCGATACAGCTAATATCGGCCGATACCCGATATTTGCAGTATCGGAATGCTCAACCCTACTAATTAACCCACATTATAGGAGAAAAAAATCTAAATCTAAAAACTTCTTTTATTTGTCACCTCACATCTGACAGAAGAAAATGCACTAAAAAGCGATCAATGATACCCCGCATTGTTATCAATAGAAACATCAGCTTATTACTGAAAAAAAAAAGTTTTCACGCCACTCTATGGACAGATCATCAAAAATTATTACAGGTCTCTAAAAATATCACCAACATTTTTTTTTGTAAAATTAAAAAAAAAAAAATATGAATGTTTGGTAATACACTGTAGAATGATATATGGGGCCCATCATACACTGGAGCATTATAAATGGGGCCCATTATATATGGAGCATTATATTGGCCCATTATACACTGGAGCTTCATCCATGGGGCCCATCATATACTGGAGCATTCTAAATGGGGCCCATTATATATGGAGCATTATATTGGCCCATTATACACTGGAGCATCATCCATGGGGCCCATCATACACTGGAGCATTATAAATGGGGGACATTAGACACTGGAGCATTATAAATGGGGCCCATTATATATGGAGCATTATATTGGCCCATTATACAATGGAGCATCATCCACGGGGCCCATCATACACTGGAGCATTATAAATGGGGGACATTATACACTGGAGCATTATAAATGGGGCCCATTATATATGGAGCATTATATTGGCCCATTATACACTGGAGCATCATCCATGGGGCCCATCATACACTGGAGCATTATAAATGGGGGACATCAGACACTGGAGCAGCATTACGGGGCCCTTTATACACTGGAGCATCATCCATGGGGCCCATCATATACTGAAGCATCATATGGGATTCAAAATGTATGGGGCATCATATAGATATGGAGCATCATATGGAGCACATATGGGGCCTATTCTGTATGGGCATTATATGGAAGCCATTCTGTATGGAGCAATATATGGGGCCCATCATATACTGTATGGAGCTTTATATGCGACTCATTATACTGTATGGAGCAATATGTGGGGCTCATTATACTCCATGGGGACCATCCTATACTTTATGGCACATTATATGCGGACTATCATATATGGAGCAGTATGTGGAGCTCATCATATACTGTATGGAGCTTTATATGCGACTCATTATACTGTATGGAGCAATATGTGGGGCTCATTATACTCTATGGGGACCGTCCTATACTGTATGGCACATTATATGGGGCCATCATGTACTGTAGCATTATGTGGTGCTCATCATATACTGTATGGAACATTATATGGGACCAATTATGTATGGAGCGATATATGGGGCTCATTATTCTGTATGGCGCATTATGTGGTGGCCATAATACTGTATGGAGCGATATATGGGGCTCATTATTATGTATGGAGCAATATATGGGGCTCATTATTCTGTATGGAGCAATATATGGGGCTCATTATTCTGTATGGAGCAATATATGGGGCTCATTATTCTGTATGGAGCAATATATGGGGCTCATTATTCTGTATGGTGCACTATGTGGTGCCATAATACTGTATGGAGGACTATACTGTCCGGTTTTTGAGCTATTGTAGAATTTACAATAGATATCACTCATGTAATGTAAGAAGTGAAGTATTTGGCATTGTACTATACCTATATTTCTCTGCCGTATCGGAGCATCATGAATTGTGGTATGATTCCATATTTTTTACCCTCAGAATTGAGTGATTCCATAATTTTTCCCTATGCTTGGTTAAAAAAATAACTATTACTGACTATCACATTATTTGTTCTTGATTTCTTTTAGTGTTTCTTAAAGCCAGAAAGTTGCCATTTGAAATGACTTCAGTTTTGTGCCATGTCTGTGATCTGTTTTTTTTTCAACAACAAAAAACAACTGAATGAACATCCTCCAAGGCCGGTGATTCCATCATTTTTGTCAGGGGTTGTTGAACTACTGAAGCCAATTAACCCCTCTCTGACATTAGACGTACTATCCTGTCCATAAAACCCGTGACAATCTGACCATGGACGGGATAGTACGTCATAGGCGATCAGCTGCGCTCCCATAGGAGCGCAGCTAATCGCCGCCGGGTGTCAGCTGATTATCACAGCTGACACCCGTGACTGTGTGTCAGGAGCGGTCACGGACCGCTCCCGACACAGTAACCCCTTGCACACCGCGATCAAACATGATCGCGGTGTTGGGGGGGGCACAGGGAAGCATCGCGCAGGGAGGGGGCTCCCTGCGCGCCCCCCTGAGACCCTCAGACCAGCGCGATGTGATCGCGCTATTCTGAGGGCTTCCTCCCTCCCAGGACCCGGATCCAAGATGGCGCCGGGGTCATGGAGGGAGGCGGCTTCCTCAGTGCCTGCTGAGAACAGGCACTGAGAAGCCTGCTGCACTGCCTGAGCGATCGCTGGTGTGACAGAGTGCTGTGCACACTCTCACACCAGCGATCTGATAAAATACAGTGATGTCCCACCCTGGGACAAAGTAAAAAAGTTAAAAAAATAAAAATAAACATGTTTTAAAAAAAAATCCAAAATAAATAAAAAAAATAAATAAATAATTCCCCAATAAATTCATTTCTTCCTGTAAATAAAAAAAACAAAACAATAAAAGTACACATATTTGGTATCGCCGCGTCCGTAACGACCACCCCTATAAAACTGTCCCACTAGTTAACCCCTTTAGTGAACCCCTTAAAAAAAAAAAAAAAAAATCAATGCTTTATCATCATACCGCCGAACAAATAGTGGAATAACATGCGATCAAAAAGACCGATATAAAAAAACATGGTACCGCTGAAAACGTCATCTTGTCCCGCAAAAAACGAGCCGCCATACAGCATCATCAGCGAAAAAATAAAAAAGTTATAGCTCGCAGAATAAAGCGATGCAAAAATAATTATTTTTTATATAAAATTGTTTTTAATCTATAAAAGCGCCAAAACAAAAAAAAAGATATAAATGAGGTATCGCCATAATCGTACTGACCCGAAGAATAAAACTGCTTTATCAATTTTACAACACGTGGAACAATTAAAATGCCTCCCCCAAAAGAAATTCATGAATTGCTGATTTTTGTTCATTCTAACCTCCCAAAAATCGAAATAAAAAGCGATCAAAAAATGTCACATGCTCAAAAATGGTACCAATTAAAACGTCAACTCGTACCGCAAAAAATAAGACCTCACATGACTCTGTGGGCCAAAATATGCAAAAATTATAGCTCTCAAAATGTGATGATGCAAAAACTATTTTTGCAATAAAAAGTGTCTTTTAGCGTGACAGCTGCCAATCATAAAAACCCGCTATAAATAGTAAATCAAACCCCCCTTTATCACCCCCTTAGTTAGGGAAAAATAATAAAATTAAAAAAAAGTATTTATTTCCATTTTCCCATTAGGGTTAGGGTTAGGGTTGCGGCTAAAGTTAGGGTTAGGGTTGGCGCTAAAGTTAGGATTAGGGTTAGGGTTAGGATTAGGGGTGTGTTAGGGTTAGGTTTGTGGTTAGGGTTGGGACTAGGGTTAGGGGTGTGTTGGGGTTAAGGTTGTAGTTAGAATTGAGGGGTTTCCGCTGTTTAGGCACATCAGGGGCTCTCCAAATGTGACATGGCGTCTGATCTCAATTCCAGCCAATTCTGCGTTGAAAAAGTCAAACGGTGCTCCTTCACTTCTCAGCTCTGCCATGCGTCCAAACAGTAGTTTATCCCCACATATGGGGTATCAGCGTACTCTGGACCCCAAGAGTTATTGTGCAATTTGTCCTATTTCTTCTGTTACCCTTGGGAAAATAAAAAACTGGGGCGAAAATATCATTTTTGTACAAAAAAAATTATTTTTTTGTTTTTACGGCTGTACGTTATAAACTTCTGTGAAGCACTTCGGGGTTCAAAGTGCTCACCACAAATCTAGATAAGTTCCTTGTGGATTCTATTTGCCAAAATGGGGTCACTTGTGGGGGGTTTCCACTGTTTAGGTGCATCAGGGGCTCTCCAAATGTGACATGACGCCCCCAGACCATTCCATCAAAGTCTGCAATCCAAAACGTCACTACTTCCCTTCCGAGCCACGACGTGTGCCCATACAGTAGTTGTCGCCCACATATTGGGTATCAGCGTATTCAGGACAAATTGGACAACAACTTTTGGGTTCCAATTTCTTCTGTTACCCTTGTGAAAATAAAATATTGGGGGCGAAAATATCATTTTTGTAAAAAAAAAAAAGATTTTTTATTTTACGGCTGTACGTTATAAACTTTAGTGAAACACCTGGGGGTTCAAAGTTCTCACCACACATCTAGATAAGTTCCTTGAGGGGTCTAGTTTCCAAAATGGTGTCATTTATGGGGGTTTCCACTGTTTAGGCAGATCAGGAGCTCTCCAAACACGACATGGCGTCCAGCCAATTCTGCGTTGAAAAAGTCAGACGGCGCTCCTTCCCTTCCAAACTCTGCCATGCACCCAAACAGTGGTTTACCCCCACATATGGGGTATCAGCGCACTCAGGACAAATTGCACAATAACTTTTGGAGTCTTGTTACCCTTGGAAAAATAAATATTGGGGTTTGAAAGAACATTTTTGTGGAAAAAATATGATTTTTAAATTTTACGGCTCTACGTTATAAACTTGTGTGAAGCACTTGGGGATTCAAATTGCTCACCAAAGATCTAGATAAGTTCCTTAGGGGGTCTAGTTTCCCAAATGGGGTCATTTGTGGGGGGTTTCCACTGTTTAGGCACATCAGGGGCTCTCCAAATGCAACATGGCATCCAATCTCAATTCCAGCCAATTTTGGTTGGAAAAAGTCAAATAGTGCTCCTTCCATTCCGAGCTCTGCCGTGCGCCCAAACAGTGGTTCCCCCCCACATATAGGGTATCAGCGTACTCAGGACAAATTGTTCAACAACTTATGTGGTCCAATTTCTCCTGTTACCCTTGGGAAAATAAAAAATTAGTGACTAAGAGATAATTTTTGTGGGAAAAAAATAGGATTTTTTATTTTCATGCCCGGACATTATAAACTTGTGTGAAGCACTTGGGGGTTCAAAGTGCTCACCAAAGATCTAGATAAGTTCCTTAGGGGGTTAGTTTCCAAAATGGGGTCACTTGTGGGGGGTTTCCACTGTTTAGGCTCATCTGGCGCACTGCAAACGGAACATGACCCCCAACAACGTCTGCATTCCAAAACGTTACTACTTCTTTTCCAAGCCGTGTCGTGCGCCCAAACAGTTTCCCCCCTCACATCTGGGGTATCAGCGTACTCAGGACAAATTGGACAACAACTTTTGGGGTCCAATTTCCTTGGGAAAATTCAAAAATTTGGGACTAAAAAATCATTTTTGTGGAAATTTTTTTTTTTTTCACACCCAGGCATTATAAACTTTTGTGAAACACTTGGGGGTTGAAAGTGCTCACAACAGATCTAGATAAGTACCTTAGGGGGTCTAGTTTAAAAATGGTGTCACTTGTGGGGGTTTCCACTGTTTAGGCGCATCAGAGGTTCTCCAAACGCGACATGGCATCCAATCTAAATTCCAGCCAATTTTAGTTTGAAAAAGTCAAACGGCGCTCCTTCCCTTACGAGCTCTGCCGTGTGCCCAAACAGTGGTTTTCCCCCACATATTGGGTATTGGCGTACTCAGGAGAAATTGCATAACAACCTTATCTGTCCATTTTCTCCTTTTACCCTTGTGAAAATAAAAAAAAAGTTTGTAAAAATCATTTTTGTGACTAAAAAGTTAAATATTCATTTTTTCCTTCCACGTTGCTTTAGTTCCTGTGAAGCACCTGAAGGGTTAATAAACTTCTTGAATGTGGTCTTGAGTACCTTGAGGGGTGCAGTTTTTAGAATGGTGTCACTTTTGGGTATTTTCTGCCATATAGACCCCTCAAAGTGACTTCAAATGTGAGGTGGTCCCTAAAAAAAATGGCTTTGTAAATTTTGTTGTAAAAATGAGAAATCGCTGGTCAACTTTTAACCCTTATAACTTCCTAACAAAAAAAAATTTTGGTTCCAAAATTGTGCTGATGTAAAGTAGACATGTGGGAAATGTTTTTTCTTAACTATTTTGTGTTATATATTTCTCTGTTTTAAGGGAATAAAAATTCAAAGTTTAAAAATTGCGAAATTTTAAAAATTTTCGCCATATTTGCGTTTTTTTTCAAAAATAAACGCAAGTTATATCAAAGAAATTTTACTTCTAACGTGAAGTACAATATGTCACGAGAAAACAGTCTCAGAATTGCGAATATCCGTTGAAGCGTTCCAGAGTTATAACCTCATAAAGAGACAGTGGTCAGAATTGTAAAAATTGGCCCGGTCATTAACGTGCAAACCACCCTTGGGGGTGAAGGGGTTAAGTCCATGGGTCAACATGTTATGTTCAAGATTTTTTGGTTGAAGTGCATCAACATTTATTGCTACTCTACTGTAATGACTTTTTTAGGATTTTCCAATAAAGCAAGCATATTAAGGAATTAACAAATACATCTTTTTTCTGTTGGACACTTTGAAATCAACAGTTTGGCTAGCTGAAAATAGGGAATACATAATGTTATAAATTATGCACATTACCTTCCATTCATCCATACATTAACAAGTTGATTTGCTGCTATTCAAGTTTCTTGGAAAATTTAATGAATATTACAAATTTGAATTTCGTAAGATTCACTTATCACAACAGTAACTACACCTGATTTGCAAAACATTTGACAAGTTGTATTTCAGGGTGATGAAACAGATGATTATATGGTCTTTCTAATTGCTTCCTTGATGTCTTTATTTCTGAAACTGTAGATTAAGGGATTAATGAATGGAGTCACCACAGTGTATAAAATGGAAAATATTTTTCGGATAGCAGTAGATTGTGCAGTTTCTGGGACCAAATAAATGGAAAACAGCGCCCCATAAAATATGGACACTACCAATAAGTGAGAGCCGCAGGTTGTGAAAGCCTTCTGTCTTTGGGTGATGGACTGCAGTCTCAAGATGGTAAATATGATATATACATACGAGATGACAACTATTAGGAAAGGGAACACCAGTACAGGGAAGCAGAGGACTAATGCCAACACCTTTATCCTGAATACACTAGAACAAGACAAATCTAATAAGGGATCAATGTCACAAAAAAAGTGATCAATGACATTCGACCTACAGAAATCAAGCTGAGATACATTGATTGATTGAGTAAAAGCTGCAGAAAAACCCAAAATCCACGATAAAATGATGAGCTTGAGGCAAGTCATGGCGCTCATTATAGATTCATAATGTAAGGGGTGACAGATAGCCGTGTACCTATCATAAGACATTACTGTCAATAAAAAGCATTCTGATGCTTCCGAATAAGCAAAGAAAAACAACTGTGTGATACACTCGGAAAGAGTAATGGAGGAGCCATTGTTCAGAACCACAAGGAGCATGTTTGGGACGATATCGGAAGTCAAGATGATGTCAGAAGTGGTGAGCTGTGTAAGGAAGAAGTACATGGGACAATGAAGGTTCTTTGTGTAGGACACTAGGGATATGACCATGAGGTTCCCACAGATTGTTACGATATAAATCATGATGAGTAGAAGAAAGAACACAATTCTGAAGCTGTGGAGGCCTGGAAATCCAAGAAGAAGGACTGAGGTTAGGTTGTTGTTATCCATACCCTGTAAAACATAAATTTATAAAGAGCCCTTGTGCCACCATTATACTGAGAGATGAAGAAAGCACGTCCAACAATGAAGAAAAGAAAATAAGTCATATATTGCTAAAAATAACAGTTCACTAATAGACTAAACAATAAATTAATAAAAAAGTTCTGATCCTCAACATAAGGTTCAGTTCACACATTCCTCCAATTGTTAAAGAAAGAAAAAGTACATTTATAATTTCTGTCCTTTGTACTTACAAGTTTTTAGTCCTCGATGACAATTGACGTGACATGAATGAAGATAGTTACTGGAATAAAAAATACCGTTTGCTGTTTTGCCTTTTATAAGCAGCAAATTATCTCTGTAGGGTTCAATGTGGATCTCTGGAGTACATCATGTATTAAGTTAGTGAGGGTTACAATTATCCAGAGGATTTATTTGCAGATTGTATATAATTAGTGAAATAACTATTTCTTTATCTATTTTTGTACTGAAAAGTGTTCTTTATTTGTTTAATAGATTCAAAGACCTGAGAAAGTAAATTTTGGGTCATTATAAAGAATAAATGACAATTGAGTTATGATTGTTAGACATTTAGACACTTTCTTCCTCTTCTTGACTACAATATTTTGCCTTTTTTTGTTGACATTGTTCAAAATTGTCAAATGAGGCATAAAAAGTTTAAGAGAATACTGTCATGATCTAGTCCAGAGTTTGTTTTCTGCTGTCTTCTCTTTGGACTGGTCATGCGGGGATTAATCCCCTCTGCCTCGTTCTGGAACTGGCTGGGCTATTTCAGTCCTCTGCAGCCTGCGGGCCAGCATCAGCTATACTGCACGCTTCCAAGCTAGTGCCTCTGTCAAGCATTTGTTTAGTGTTTCTTCTGCCCTGATTACCTGGACTTGTGTATGACTCGGCTTGATCTCTGGACTCTGCTTTTGGTTTTTCGTTTCTGACACCACGATTCCGACTGACTTTTTGACCCTCTGTCTTGTACCCTGACTATGTCTTACGCAGGGGCGTAACTAGGAACGGCAGGGCCCCACAGCAAACTTCACAATGGGGCCCTCCCCCCTCGCGCGCGTTGCCAATCCCGGTCTACCCAAGTTGTGTTAAGAAAGATACCTTTATTATCCAAAATTAGAGGTTTTTGGAGTAATGATAGTGAAATAACAGAAAAGAACCAACTCCCAGGAAGCAACTGAGGTAGTGACGAAGGTAGGCTTTCTCCAGAGTAAATATGTGAAGAAACTTGTAATCCAGCCTGCAAATTGCTTTCAAAACGGATGATTTATTCAGTAGAACAACAGTCCGGTATACAGAATAATCTAAGATTGTTCTGTATACCGTACTTCTGCACCACGCCCTCACCAATTACACATGTGAGGAGTGACAGCCTCAGCTCTGCTACATGTGAGGAGTGACAGCCTCAGCTCTGCTACATGTGAGGAGTGACAGACTCAGTTCTGCTACATGTGAGAGTGACAGCCTCAGCTCTGCTACATGTGAGGAGGAACAGCCTCAGCTCTGCTGCATGTGAGTAGGGACAGCCTCAGCTCTGCTACATTCGAGGAGTGACAGCCTCAGCTCTGCTACATGTAAGGAGTGACAGCCTCATCTCTGCAACATGTGAGGAGTGACAGCCTCAGCTCTGCTACTTGTATAGCAAAGCTGAGGCTGTCACTCCGCACATGTAGCAGAGATGAGGCTGTCACTCCTCGCATGTAGCAGAGCTGAGGTTGCTACTTGTCACATGTAGCAGAGCTGAGGTTGTTACTTGTCACATGTAGCAGAGCTGAGGTTGTTACTTGTCACATGTAGCAGAGCTGAGGTTGTTACTTGTCACATGTAGCAGAGCTGAGGTTGTTACTTGTCACATGAGCAGAGCTGAGGTTGCTACTTGTCACATGTAGCAGAGCTGAGGTTGTTACATGTAGCAGAGCCGAGGTTGCTACTTGTCACATGTAGCAGAGCTGAGGTTGTTACTTGTCACATGTAGCAGAGCCGAGGTTGCTACTTGTCACATGTAGCAGAGCTGAGGTTGTTACTTGTCACATGAGCAGAGCTAAGGTTGTTACTTGTCACATGAGCAGAGCTGAGGTTGCTACTTGTCACATGTAGCAGAGCTGAGGTTGTTACTTGTCACATGTAGCAGAGCCGAGGTTGCTACTTGTCACATGTAGCAGAGCTGAGGTTGTTACTTGTCAAATGTAGCAGAGCTGAGGTTGTTACTTGTCACATGTAGCAGAGCTGAGGTTACTTGTCACATGTAGCAGAGCTGAGGTTGCTACTTGTCACATGAGCAGAGCTGAGGTTGTTACTTGTCACATAAGCAGAGCTGAGGTTGTTACTTGTCACAAATAGCAGAGCTGAGGTTGCTACTTGTCACAAGTAGCAGAGTTGAGGTTGTTACTTGTCATATGTAGCAGAGCTGAGGTTGTTACTTGTTACATGTAGCAGAGCTGAGGTTGTTACTTGTCACATGTAGCAGAGATCAGGGTGTCACTCGTCACTTGTAGCAACCATGAGGCTGTTACTGGGCCAGGGGGAGGCTACTGGTGACTGAGGTCCCGTGCCCAACAGGGCCCAGGGGGAGGTTAGTGGTGACTTGAGGCTTGCGTCAAACAGGGCCCAGGAGCCCGAGGCCCTGTTGGAATGCGGGTCCCTTGCTACCTGGGCCCTGTGTTGAATGTGGGCCCCCTGCACTGCAGCCTGGGGCCTGTTGAATGTGGGCCCTGTTAGATCCTGCCTGCACCTGCCCTCCCAGTCACCATTGAGCAGCCAAGCCTCTTCTCACTGTTGAGAGACTCACGGTACTCACCCTGCTCGCCCGGGCTTCCACCTGCTTGTCCAGTCAGCCTGCTGCTTCATGTGGTCTGCCTGGCCGTCTGCTGGCCGTCTGCTGTCCGCCCCCACATGCACACACGCTGTGACAGACGGACCATAATGCACTGGGCCGCAGCTTAAAGCTACAGTGCTCATTTCTGTTCGCTGTCTGCATTTATAACACAGTGTTGTTATGCATCAGCGTTCAGAGTCAGAAGCCTGAACAAAATGTTGGGAGGGGGCCCGAGCGCGGATCCATTTGCCAGCGTGCTCGGGCCCCCCTTTTTGCTCCTAAATCACAGGGCAGCTGCAGCAGGGACGGGCCCCCTTCTAGCCCGGGCCCTGTGGCAGCTGCTTCCCCTGCTTCCACTATAGTTCCGCCCCTGGTCTTACGTCTTATGTTTCTCATACCACGTTCCCGTTAGGTCCTGACTTCTTTCTCGTCCCTGACTACGCACTTGCTGTCTACCTTGGTGCTTCTGCTCCTGACAGTTGCTGAACTTGGCTAATCTGACCACTCTTTCGTTACCTGTGCCACCTGTGCGGCTGCTCTCTGTTATTACTCTGTGTGTGTGTGTGTAACGTCTCTTCCCTCATCAGCACCCGCTAGTGGAGGTTACACTGTTATGCACTATAGCAGCATGTTACATATATCATACATTTACTATACAGTAACTTTTTTTTGCACAATCAATGAGTTTGCCTTGTTTATGTCCTCAAGAAATATTATCCACCATTGGGGTCATCTATTATTAGGAGAAGTTTTGAAATTACATTTTTGGAATTAGTTTTTTTTGCTCCATACAGAATGGGCTCCATGTAATGCTCCATACAGAATAGGCCCCATATGTGCTCCATATGATGCTCCATACCCTATATGATGCCCCATAAATAATGAACCCCACATGATGCTCCAGTATATGATGGGCCCCATGGATGATGCTCCAGTGTATGATGGGCCTATATAATGCTCCATATATAATGGGCCCCATATGATGCTCCAGTATATGATGGGCCCCATGGATGATGCTCCAGTGTATGATGGGCCCCATTTATAATGCTCCAGTGTATGATGGGCCCCTTGCATGATGCTCCAGTGTATGATGGGCCCCATGGATGATGCTCCAGTGTATGATGGGCCCCTTGCATGATGCTCCAGTATATGATGGGCCTATATAATGCTCCATATGTAATGTGCCTAATTTATAATGCTCCAGTGTATAATGGGCCCCATATATGATGCTCCAGTATATGATGGGCCACATTTATAATGCTCCAGGGTATGATGGGCACCATGCATGATGCTCCAGTGTATGATGGGCCCCTTGCATGATGCTCTAGTATATGATGGGCCTATGTAATGCTCCATATATAATGGGCCCCATTTATAATGCTCCAGTTTATAATGGAACCCGTATATGATGCTCCAGTGTATGATGGGACACATTTATAATGCTCTAGTATATGATGGGCCCTATTTATGATGCTCAAGTGTATGCTGGGCCCCATATATAATTCTCCAGTATATAATGCTCCCCATATATTGCTCCAAACATAAAAAAATAAGATAAACTCTCCTCGCTGGGCACTGCTCTACTCTTGACTTCTCAGCGTCGCCATCTTTCAGCTCTCTGCAATTGGACTATTCAGGCAGAGGGCAAACAGACGTGACGTCATCGCACTCTCTGACCTGAATGTCACTGTCAGGAAACGCGGGAGACGTCATAGCGGTGGAGCAGGGAGAGCTAAGTATTGCAAGTGCTGGGGCCCTGAGCAAGCAGGGGGGGCAGACTAGTGGGCGACGGCACTGGCACAGGGCCCTTCATAGTACGCCAGTGTGTCTGACGGCGAGTGGGCCCCCCCACCGTCAGAGACACTGGCGTACTATGAGGGGCTGTGCCAGTGCCGTCGCCCATGAGTGGGCCCCCCCACCTGCTCAGGGCACCGGTACTTGCCCAGGTGTGCCAGGTGCTGACGTCGGCCCTGGGGGGTACAGCCCAGTTAGGGAGTTGGAAAAACTGGCATATGTTGAGGTGTAGGCTGGACGTTCAGCAGCTGCAAATGGAGAAATTGGAGAAATAGGATGAAGAGGAGGACAAAGCGAGCCATTTTGCTGGCAACCTATGTGTCATCAGGGGAAGGTGGTACAAAATCCTTTGAAACCCAGGCATGGTTCATTTTAAAGGTGGTGAGATTACCAACATTTTGGTTCGACAGCTGGGTCCTTCTTTCTGTCAGGATTGATCCAGCTGCACTGAAGACTCTTTCTGATAGCACACTACCAGCAGGGCAAGCGAGCTCCTGTAAAGCATATTGTGCCAATTCAGGCCAGGTGTCCAGTTTACAGGCCCAGTAGTCAAAGGGGAATGAACTGTGAGGGAGAACATCGATAGGGAGGAGAGGTAATTTTGAACCATAGTTGACAACTGCTGTCTCCTGTCTGTTGCAATCGATTCAGTATTACCAGTCGTTTGAGCGTTACTCGAGAAATTAGTCCACAACATGGTCATGAAACCCCTGTCTCCAACACCACTTCGGCTGTGTGCACCACGAATACCTCTTCCATGTTTCCCAGTACGGCTCGTGGTAGAACCTGCACCGCTGCTGTGTGCTGGGAATGCCTCTAACAAACGCTTTACCAGAGTTGCTTATTTGTTAGCCAATATTAGCTATAGGTTTCTTGTGTCATGATGTTCTGTAATTTGCCTTTATAGCGTGGATCGAGGATGCTGACCAACCAGTAGTCGCCATCCTTCATAATTTTGGCAATGCGGGGGTCCCTTTTTAGGATCCGCAAGACATAATCACACATGTGGGTCAATGTTCCAGGTGTCAATGATGCACTGCCAGTGGTGGGGGGAGGAGCACTTTCTGCCAAATTGCCATCCCTCCAGTCACGCACAAACCCTGTACCTGTCCTTGGCAAGCCAACATTTTCTCTTGCCCCTTGAGAATCATCCTCCTCCCCAAAATAATCATCCCCTCATCCTCCTCCTCCTCTTCCTCTTCTTCCTCCACCTCGTGCAGGACAGTTCCCTGAGCAGTCAATGCCTGACTGACATGAAGGCTTCCCTCCTCCTCCTCCTCTTCCTCCTCCGCTGCAGACGCCTGATCCTCAATGTGCATCAAAGTTTGCATGAGCAGACACATAAGTGGGATGCTCATGCTTATGATAGTGTCTTCTGTGCTAACGAGCTGTGTGCATTCCTCAAAACACTGAAGGACTTTACAGAGGCCTTTCAGCTTTGACCACTGCACAGCCTCCCAACCACGTCTATGATTAGGCGGTGCTTGGGGAGGTGGAGCGATCGCTGCAGCCTCTGCATACTACTGGAATCTACAGGCTAGCGACGGATGTACGAGCACTGTCTTCGAACCTTATGGAGCAGGGCTGGTAACTCCGGATAATTATTTATGAAGCACTGCACCACCAGATTCAAGGTGTGAGACAGGCAAGGAATGTGTCTGAGTTTTGCCAGGGCTATGGCCGCCACAAAATTACAGACGTTATCACTGACTACCTTGCCTGGCGCAAGATGTAGACTGCCCAGCCATGACTCAGTTTCTCGCTGCAAGTAGTCGGCCATTACCTCCGCGGTGTGTCTGTTGTCACCCAAAGACGTCATCTTTAAAATAGCCTGCTGATGCTTACCACTAGCTGTTTGATAGTGGGACACCTCGTGTGCAACACTGGCAGCTGCGGATGGAGTGCTAGTGCAACTGCGCTCTGTCGACGAGCTTTCGCTTCTGGAGGAGGAGTAGGGTCGAACTCCTACAACCAACTGTTGCCTATACCGTGGGCTAAGCAGCACTGTCCAACCGCCGCTGTCCCCTGTGGACCCTGCATCCACCACATTAACCCAGTGTGCAGTGATGGACACGTTACGCCCTGGCCATGCCTACTGGCCCATGCACCTGTTGTGAGGTGCACCTTTCCACTCACTGATTGTTTGAGTGCATGGACAATGCGGTCTTTCACATGCAGGTGAGGGCAGGGATGGCTTTTCTAGAAAAGAAGTGCCGACTTGGTCGGTCATAGCGTGGGACAGCGTAGGCCATGAGCTCTCGGAACGCTGCGCTTTCAACAAAACGGAAGGGCATCATCTCTAGATCAGTTTGGCAATGTAGGCGTTCAAAGCCAGTGTATGCGGATGAGAGGATGAGTACTTTCTTGTCCTACTCAGAGTGTCTGTTAGGGTGAGCTGGACTTGAGAGCTGCATATGGGGGAACTAGCGGTGGACATGGCGGACTGAGAGGGGTTGGTGATGGTGATGGTGGTGGTGGTGGTGATGGCCTAGATTCAGTCTTTAATTGGAAAAACATTGGGATTCCCTGACTGCTTTGGCCTTGCGATGACACCTCAACATTCCTTGCTGGTGGTGTGCTAACCAGTGGGCTTACAGTGGGGGAAGCGATGTAGTGTTGCTGGCAACCTTCAGTAGGAGCAGGTGCACGATTGCTACCTGAGGTTTTGTAGTCCGTCTACGCTTGCAAGTGCATGGTATTTAAATGTCTAAGCGTGCAACTGGTATTTAAATTTCAGAGATTTTTTCCTCGGCTAAAGGTCCTTACTCACTTCTTACAGTTAACTTTTGCCTCATCAATAGAATTTTGGTCAAAAAAGTGCCACACTGCACTATTCTTACTATGGGATTAATTTTCAGGGCTTGCACGCTGTGCTAATTTGACCGTCTGGCCAAGCTGTCCCGCAACACTTTTTGTTTTTCTAACATGTTTTTGGACTGCTACGGGCCTGCCAGATAACCGCAGGTGCGATGTCGATGCCTGCTGCGGATCATCCTCCTCTTCTGAGCTATTGCCAGCGGCACCCTCTTCCCCCAATGGATGCCAATCCAGGTCAACAACTGGGTCATCCATCACCTCCTCTTTACACTGTGTACCAAATTATTATGCAAATAATATTTTCTCAGATTTTCCCAAATTTCCTATATGAATTGCAGTCATTGTAATTTTCCAGTCAAATAACTATTAGAGGACAATTGAAAGGTTTTTGTATAAACTGCCTATGATAACAGTATATTTTTTAAAAAATAAAACACTCAAACTGCACTCAAAATGCATGTTCCAAATTATTATGCACAGCAGAGTTTTCAACCTTTTCATTTTAATAAAGAACAAAAAAATGGTCATTTTTGAAATTATAAGCATTAGCAGGTTATTACAAACTGAAATCAAAACAGTTTTCAACTCAAAACTTTTTTCTAGGTGATGTTACATTTGCACATAGGACCCCTTGTTGGAAAGGAGCTTCTGAACTCTCTCGTTCATTGAATTTGTCAGGTTTTGGATGGTTTCTGCTTCAATTGTTTTGCATGAGTACAGAATACCCTCCCAGAGCTGTTGCTTAGATGTGAACTGCCTCCCGCCATCATAGACACTCCTTTTGATGATGCTCCAGAGGTTCTCAATGGGGTTGAGGTCAGGGGAGCATGGGGGCCACACCATAAGTTTGTCCCCTTTTATGCCCATAGCAGCCAGAGATGCAGATGTGTTATGTGCAGCAAGAGACGGTGCATTATCATGTATGAAAATGATCTTGCTGAGAAATGCACGGTTCTTCTTCTTGAACCATGGCAGGAAGTGCTGTTTGAGAAACTCAACATACACTATGGAGTTCATCTTTACTTCAGGGATCCTAAAGGGGCCGACAATCTCTCTCCCCATGATTCCAGCCCAAAACATCACTCCACCTCCTCCTTGTTGGCGCCGTAGCCGTGTTTGCATGGGGTGTCCATCAACCAGTCATCCTCCACTCCATCCATCTGGACCATCGAGCGTTGCACGGCACTCATCGGTGAACAAAACAGTTTTGAAGTCAGTCTTCATGTATTGTTTGGCCCACTGGAGCCGTTTCTGCTTGTGTGCAGTGGATAGAGGAGGTCGACAGGATGGCTTACGCACAGCTGCAAACCTCTGTAGGACCCTGCATCTTGTTGTTCGGGGACGTTGGAGGCACCAGCAGCTTCAAAAACTTGTCTGCTGCTATGACAAGGCTTTTTTTGCCGCTGCTCTTTTAATCTGACGTAATTGCCTGTAGGAAAGAGTCCTCAATTTTCCCTTATTAGCGCACACACGTGTGTACTGTGAATCAGCTACATACTTCTTGAATGTGCGATGATCACGATGAAGTGTCTTGGCAATGTTGATTGTAGTCATGCCTTGACCTAAACATTCCACAATTTGTTGCTTCTCAGCAGCCGACACATCCTTTTTCTTTCCCATTTTGGCAGAAAATGAAGGCTGCTTAATAATGTGGGACAGCCTTCTTAAGTAGTCTTGCCTTTCATTGGACACACCTGCCAAACTAATTAGCACAGGTGTCTGCAATTGCTTACAGTGATATAAAGAGCCCTGACACACATCACCATCAATGAGTTTAACTGACAAACAAAAAAATTCTTACCTTATCACTCCTAAACAATTTTTGCATAATACTTTGGAACACAGTGTAATTTCATCTGTACCTTCCTCTGTATCATCGTGTAAGGTGTTATAGTATGCGGGAAAGGGCACCTGAGTTTCATTAGGGTCAGAATCTGGCTCAGTAGACTGCGAGGGCAATGAAGTGCTCTGGGTGAATGTACCAGCAGAATCATATAGCAGTGGCTGTGCATCAGTGCACTCCATGTCAGATTCATCTTGGACTGGGGAATTCAGGATTTGACTTGATAACCCAGGCATGGTATGTGAAAAGAGTTCCAGGGAGTAATCTGAAGTGTGGCTTGCCGCATCCTTCACTTTTGTTGGGGGTGAAGGACACAAGGAAAGGTGTTGTTCCTGACCAGGAGCCTGCACTGACGACTCAGTGCTTGCATTTTTGGAAACTTCAGAAGAGGAGGCGATAGAGCTGGAGGCTGTTTAGGAAATGTAAGCTAAAACCTGTTCCTGATGCTCCAGCTTTAAAAGCGGTTTACCTACTCCCAGAAAAGGGAGCTTTCCAGGCCTTCTGGAGCCAGACGATGACGCAGTCTCAACACCTCCTGCCTTAGGTGCTATTGTGCTTTTGGCACTACCAGCAGATGCACCACCACCATCAGTACCAGCTGCCCCCCCCGCCCACGTCTGCGGCCTCTTCCACCATACTTCCTCATGTTTTAGAAAATGTACCAAAAATACCAGCAGATATAAGGTACTGTATGAGGAGCGTACAGCTGTATACGATGTAGGGAAAAATTGAAATCTCCATATACATTTTCGGAGTCACACATAGACGCTCTCTCAGCATGGATTTGACCGTAATACAAAAGGCAGAAAAAAGGTACTGTATCAGAAGATACCAGGTGTATATAGTGTAGCGGACAATTGAAATCTCCGTATATATTTCCGGAGTCACACATAGACGCTCTCTCAGCATGGATTTGACCGCAATACAAAAGGCAGAAAAAAGGTACTGCTATCAGAAGATACCAGCTGTATACGGTGAAGGGGAACATTTAAATCTCTGTATATATTTCCGGAGTCACGCACAGACGCTCTCTCTGTATGGATTTAACCGTAATACAAAAGGCAGAAAAAAGGTACTGGTTCAGAAGCGTACAGCTTTTTACAGTGTAGGGGAAAATTGAAATCTCCGTATATATTTCCGGAGTCACACACAGATAGTCAGTATGTATTTGTCCGTGATACCAGCCGGTACACAGTAGTGTGTGAGGAGCGTACAGCTCTATACGGTGTGGGAAAAAATGAACGCTCGGTAACTGTGCAGAACTAAAGAATAAAAGTATTAGCGCTGTGTAAAAAGCAGTCTGCACAGCAGTGTACACACAGCAATACAGCTATCAGGCAGCCTAATAACCAGCCCTGCTGCACACAAGAAAATCCTCCCCTGTCACTGCACACTAACTGTACAGCACAATTGCTATGAGCACAAGCACATAAGAATTTCTCTTTCCAGCCCTAGCTCTCTCCCTACTGATAAACAGCGTCAGCAACCTCTCCCTACTGTTAAAATCGGCAGAAATAAAATGGCGGTCGGCGGTCAGTGCTTTTATAGACACTATGACTCCCCCAAAGCAAGCCAATCACTGCAATGCCCTTCTCTAAGATGGTGGTGGACACTGCCCATATCATCTCGTTGCCCACAGTGTACGTCCTTGCTCATTGGCTGAAAAAAGGCACCTGCAAGCATTATGTGAAAACCGACTTTGGCTCTCATTTTGCCGAACGCATGGCCGACTTCACGCCATGGTCTGATTTCACTCTGCGAAACCCGACTTTGGCGAAAGTTGGTGACTTATGAATCTGACCGACCTGTTTCGCTCAACTCTAATAACCACCAATATGTGAACCAGTAGTCACGGTCAAAAAGGGTATATCTCCATAACTGCCCCCAGGCAAATATAGTGGTGAGTGGGAAAGAGGCGGAAGGCGTTCTAGCCCATGTCCTACCACCACTGAGGATTTATGGATGTTTCTCTGTCCAAGTTGCCTCCTACTCTGCTTGCCTCCATTGCCTCCTCATCCAGTCACAGTAGCACCTGCATCACCAACTTCAGCACAGCCAAGAGGAAACTACAGCAAACTTTTCTGCAACTCTTCAGTTTGAGGGACAAATGTCACACCACGCAGGAGCTGTAGATGAAAATCAAACAGCAGACAGATGATTGTTTTTTGCTGGTGAAACTTAAGCCCAGCATCATGGAGCACTATAATGGGTGAAATCTTGTAGCAGCTCTCGGCTTATCGGTTCAACACACATCCCTTTGCTGGCCCGCACCTACCGGGGCCCATCTGTTCATCACCTCCTGGTCCAACTTGCACCTGCTAGCACTCCTATGTCTAACACCTGCTCCAGAGTGCACCTACTGGCCCATTTGTTCAATACCCGGTCCAGTCCTCACCTGCCAGTGCTCTCCTGTTCAACACCCGATCCAGCCCGCACTTGCCAATGCCCATCTGTTCAACATCTGGTCCAGCCTACACCTGCAAGAGTCCATCTGTTCAATACCCAGTCCTGGCCAAACTTGCCAGGCTCATCTGTTCAACACCCCGTCCAGCCTGCACCTACCGGTGTTCATCTATTCAACACCTGGTCCAGTCCGCACTTGCCAGTGCCTATCTGTTCCAGTCTGCATCTGTCAGAGCTCCTCTATTTAACACCGGGTCCAGCCAACACCGGCCAGTGCTCATCTTTCTAACTGGTTGAGCTCACACCTGCCAGCGCCCATATGTTCAAAACTCGGTCTAATCCACACCTGCCATTACTCTCCTGTTCCTGAGCAGGTCCAGTTGGCATCTGCCAAAGCTCCTCTGCCTAACACCCAGTCCAGCCTGCACATGTCAGGCTCCTCTGCCAAACACCTGGTCCAGACCACACCTGCCATTGCCCATCTGTTCAACACTTGGTCCAGCTGCTCTGCCTAACACCTGGTCCAGCCCGCTCCTACCAGAGCCAATCTGTTGAACGTCAGTCCACACCTGCCAGTGCTCTCCTGTTCCTCGACCGGTCCAGCCCGCACCTGACAGTACTTTTTTGTTCTGCAGAAGGTCCCATCTGCACCCGTGGTTGCGGTGTCCCTACAGTGCCTGCCTGCTGTGATGCCTAGGGGTGGCGTGCTTCCAACAGTTGACACTTAAGGTCGTGGCACCGAAGCTTCTCCGAGTGAGCGGACCAGGTGGAGCCAACCCATGTACAGGGATCGTTAGGGCAAACCCAAGGGAGTCAGATACCACGACAGTTGACACCAAGAGGGACGGCTCAAGGGACGGCCCTTGGACAGGACTTAAGGAACAGATGGGGGCATAAACAGGACGGAGCAGGAGGACAGGACCACCAGGATGGAGCAGGAGGACAGGACTACCAGGACGGAGCAGGAGGATAGGACTACCAGGACGGAGCAGGAGGACAGGACTACAAGGACAGAGCAGGAAGACAAGCACAGGCTAGGTAATAGAGAGAGTAGTGGGCAAAATCCACAGACACGGCCAAAACTAAAGTGTAAAATGCACACGATAATCAGGTGCCTCCAATATAGAGGAGCCGCCTGATATACGCTGTGACAGCACATGAATGCAGCACCAGTTCTTCTGGGTCAGGTGCTGCAGGGTTAAAGAAGCGGAAGAGTGTGCACCTGCTGGCTAGAGCGCATGCGCAGATCCGATGTCAGTCTTCTGGCTGACAGCGAAGGAGTGAGATGCCGGGACCCCCGACCAGCGGAATGGCGGAGCATGGGAGTGGAAAGGTGAGTAGAGGGGTTTGAGGTGGCCACGGCAGCTGCGGGCATGACAGGCGCAGCGGACGCCGTCATGACAGTACCACCCTCATTACGTCTCCCCCTTCTGAGGTTGGCCAAGAACCTCCCCAGAATAAGTGGAGCATTAATGTTCTCCCGAGGCTCCCAGTATCTCTTCAGGACCAAACCCCTTCCAGTCAATAAGGAAGAAGGTTCTTCCCTTGACTCTCTTCATGGCCAGAATATTCCTTACCTCAAAAATATTGTCAGCAGTGGTACTGATTAAGGATGACCGGTTTTAGGAGCGAGACATGGAAGGCGTTAGGGACCCGGAGCGAAGCAGGCAAACTCAATTTATAGGCCACGTTGTTGATTCGTCCAAGGATCTCAAAGGGGCCAATGTACCAAGGACCCAGCTTGTTTGAGGGAATCATCAGTCAGATATATTTTGTCAAAAGCCAGAGTTTGCCGCCAGGCCAATATGGTGGGAGATCCCTCCGCCTTTTGTCCGCATGCCTTTTCATCCGAACACTCGCCTTTTCGAGTGCTTCCTTGGTTTCCCTCAAAACGTTAGAGAACTTTGTGGAGAGGGTATCTGCTGTGGGCACACCAGAGGCTGTAGTCATGGGGAGTGGTACGTCAGGGTTCCACCCAGAGACCACAAAAAACGGCGACTTAGTGGTGGACTCACTGGGATGGTTGTTATGGTGAACTCTGCCGAGGGAAGGAGGGTGACCCAATCGTTTTGATGAGCATTAGAAAAATGACGCAGGCAAGATGTCAAAACCTGATTAATTCGTTCAACTTGCCCATTGGTTTGAGGATGATAGGCAGTCGAGAAATCCATAGATACGCCCATGAGTTTGCAGAGTGCTCTCCAGAACCGAGAAGCAAACTGAACTCCTCTGTCAGTCACAATTCGCTGAGGGAATCCATGTAGTCTGAAAATTTGATGGATGACAATCTTGGCCAACTCAGGAGCCGAAGGCAGCAGAGGGACAAAATGGAGAATCTGTCCACCACCACCAGGATAGTCGTACACCCTGAGGAATGCGTCAGGTCGGTGATAAAGTCCAAGGTCCATGGCAATCTGCTGCCAAGGAACCGCAGGAACTGGCAAATGGTGTAAAAGACCGGGAGGCAACTGTCTTGGAGACTTGTTTTTATCACGTCATGCAGGAGGCTACAAAATCCATCACATCTTGGCAGAGGGACGGCCACCAATAATAATGGGAGAGGAGAGCAAGGGTATTTTTCATCCCAACGTGTCCAGCAATCTTGGAGGAGTGCCCCAGCTTAACACCACCAATCTTTCTCCTTGAGGGACGAAGGTCTTGCAAGGCGGGGGAGTAACAAAATACATGGGAGCCACTGTGATGGTTTTGGCTGGATCGATGATGTGCAAAGAAACCTCCTCCGCCTCAGTTGACTGAAGAGATGTGGAGAGTGCATCAGCCTTGGTATTTTTATTGCTGGGTCGGAAGTGAAGCGTGAAATCAAAACTAGAAAAGAACAGAGACCATCTTGCTTGTCTGGAATTCAGTCTTTGAGCTGACTGATATAGGCCAGATTCTTGTGGTCAGTGAAGATTATAAAGGGATGAACTGCCCCATCCAGAAGAAAGTGCCATTCTTCCAAAGCTATCTTTATAGCTAGCAATTCCCTATCCCCAATCGAGTAACTGCATTCCGCAGGAGAGAACGATTTGAAGATGAATCCACAAGGAAGCGAGTGCCCTGATGCCGTCTTCTGGGAAAGTATCACCCCAGCTCCCGTGGAGAAAGTGTCCACCTCAAGGGTGAAGGGCCTGCTGGCCTCAGGCCGGTGCAGAACTGGGGCATAAGCGAAGGCCTATTTCAGGGCTTGAATGGCATCCTCGGCCTCAGCAGACCAGACATTCGGTTTTGCTCCTTTCCGGGTAAGAGCGGTGATAGGATTGGACACAGAGGAAAAGTGAGGGACAAATTTCCTGTAATAATTTGCGAAGCCTAGGAACCGTTGAATGGCTTTAACTCCTACTAGACGAGGCCATTTGAGCACAGCGGACAATTTCTCAGGGTCCATCCTCAACCCAGAGTCCGTGATTATATACCCCAAGAAGGGCAACAAAGTTTGCTCAAACAGACATTTCTCGATTTTCGCATAGATGCGATTCTCCCGTAGGCATTGCAGGACCAGTCGAACACTTTTCCTATGGGAGGATAGATCGGAAGAGAAGATGAGGATGTCATCTAAATATACCACGACTAGTATTGAGCATTCCGATACTGAAAATATCGGGTATCGGCCGATATTCGCCGTATCGGAATTCTGATTCTGAGTTCCGATACTTTTTGCATATCGGATACCGGAATCGGAAGTTTGCATGTCAGCTCAGCACTGCAGTAATTAGTATATGGGGAGTTTCTGTGTCACAGAAGGAAGTACGTGACACAGGAACTTCCCGAGAGTGTCAGTGTCGGGGCTGTCAGCTCTTACCAGAGGATCTCCGGTGGTCACGAGTTGAATGGAGTTCTCTCGGCTAGCTGATCGTACAGCTGACCAGCCATTACCCTCTCCCTGGCGGTAACGTGAAGCTTCTCGCGATAAGTGCACGTGACTGCCGGGGACTGGGTAATCTCCGGCCAGCTGTACTCTCGCGTTCAGCTGGCCATGAGAAATACCTTCAACGTGACCGCCGGGAATCTCCTCCTGTAAGCAGCTCTGCTGTGTCTGGATGTCAGGCTGAGCCTGGCTTCCAGATGTAGCAGAGCTGGACTCGACGTGGGATCCTCGTTATCGTGGACTACGTCGTACAGGGAGTATTTGTGTTGGTTTGTTATTTTTTTTTTTTGCAGGAGATCGATGGCGTCGCAGGATGAGCGTATAATAAAGATGGAAAACTGTTGCGTATTATTTCATTAAAAACTTTATTCTGGCTGTGTCTTTTTTTAAACATTTTCAAACTTTATGATTAATAATGGATCGGTGTTGTATTGATTCCTCTCCATTATTAACCGGGCTTATTGTCACCGTTCAATCAAAGGTGACATTAACCCCTTATTACCCCACTTGCCACTTCTACAGGGCAGTGGGAAGAGCCGGGTAAAGTGCCACAATTGGCGCATCTTTCGATGCGACAATTGTGGGGCTGCTGCAGGCTGGTATTTTTAGGTTGTTGAGGGCCAAAATCCATGGGCCTTGACAGTCTTTTAATACCAGGCCGCAGCAGTCTGCTTTTTACTTGGCTGGTTAACAAAAATAGGGGGACCCCACGCCATTTTTTTATTCGAGGGGATCCCCTATTTTTGTTAACCAGCCAAGATAAGCAGACTGCTGTGGCCTGGTATTACCAGGCTTGCAAGGTTCATGGATCTTGGATCCTGACCAGCCAGAAATACCAGGCCTCAGTAGTCTGCTTCATCTGGCTGGTTAACAAAAATAGGGGGACCCCACGCCATTTTTTTTTCGAGGGGATCCCCTATTTTTGTTAATCAGTTCTCTTCAGGTCAGCCAGAATTCCCTCTGACGTCACTGATGCTGTGCTTTGTCCCCGGCTCACCTGAACTGATTAGCCTGGGAAGCAATCAATTAAGCTTCCCAGCTAATCACTGCCACTCCTATCAGCCGGGAGAGGAGCTCATTTTTTCGGGGGTTTACTGTGAGGCTGAAGCATTATCTCCGGTCCCCACAGTAAACATTTTAACCCTTTGTGAAGGATTACAGCGTGGATGTGACAGAGCACCAGAAAGGTAAGAATAATGTTGCTTTATTATTTTATTTTTATTACAGGAGAACAAGGACTTCGCACTGATTACCTGTAAAATAAAAGATGGTCAAAAACTGTGTGTTTATTTCATTAAAATGATTTTTAATTAATGTGTGCGTGCTTTTTTTATTTCATACAATAGGATTAATAATTGAGAGTTGTCTAATTGACAACACTCAATTATTAACCTGGCTTAAAGTCGCCTTCCAATAGCAAGGTGTCTTTAACACATTATTAACCCATTAGCCACCGCTACAGGGCAATGGGAATTGACGGGATATGTGCCAGAAAGGGCGCATCTAATTACAGATGTGCCTTTTCTGGGTGTGGCTGGGGCAGATGTTAGTAGCCAGGGGGGGGGCAAAAAATAAATGCACCCTCCCTAGGCTATTATTATCTGCCCCCACTCGCTGGCTTTGTCTGTCTGGTTGAGAAAATAGGGCGGGAGCCCACGCATTTTTTTTCAATTAATTTACACCTTTAATTAACCCCTACATGTCTGAAATTTTGCAAACATACACTCATGTAATTGTTAGTGAAAACCATATATCAAACTACATGAAATGACATGGTTAACTGTATGTAAATCATGTGTCATTTCATGTCGGGTCTGTAATTTCACAAAAGCCGGCAATTGAATTAGTGATGATTATACTATGTAGAAGTGTATGAACTATAAATATATATATATATATATATATATATATGTTAGGGTTCGAGTTCCCACTCCTGCTCAGGGGGAATCTTGAGCTGTTCCCACTGTGGTCCCCCATCCGTTTCCGGACGCAGTGGTTCCTGCTCAGCAGAGACGTCAGTCCCAGCGTCTTGCCCGGCCCAGTACTGTGCAGAGACTTGCTGCTGCAACCAGAGTTGGAGCAGGCAGATTTGAGACTAAGTCCTTTGTTGCTCCATCTGAGCATGCCCAGGGCAAGATCTCCCATTGGAGATTAGGGGTCACATGCTCAGATACAGATGCCACTCCTATTGATACTTCAGGAACGTCCTGTGGCTGTTGATGCTCTGAAGAAGCTTCCCATTGGTCCTTCCTGGAAGGTCTTTTTCTTGTGGCTGCTATAAAAGGATGTCCTTACCGCACGGCCGTGCGCTAGTATCAAATCTGTTACGTCACGTGCTTACGCCAGTGTGGTCATGTATGCATGTGGTTAGGTCTGGCTGAAATAAGCCTCTAGAATACCGGCTACTCTGGTGAGGAGATTACTGCTTGGGTTCTGATTGCATGACCACAGACTGCAATCCGCTTAGCAGTCATCTGTGTTCCCTGTGAGTCTAACAGGACACAGTCTTTGTTACAGCGGCTCTGTGAATTAACAGAGTCCGCTTATATCGCCATATAGTGCTACGGCGCTTACATCTGCGACTCTGTGGGATAACAGAGTTCGCTCAAACTCCCTATTTACGCCACCTTACTAGCTGCAGGCTCTGCCTGCACGGTGGACCCCGGGCTGCGAACGCACCTCACCTTAATATCTATTAGGTGCGTTCCACAGGCCCCTAACATAATACTAGTGCAGGGTCTGGCTAGTAAAATGGCGGATGACCAGCGTCTACCGCAGTATATCCAGCAGCTGGAGGGTAGGTTGGCGGCTCTTAAGCGCACAACCTCAGCTGTGGATGTTACCGAAGTCGCTGTTCAGGCTGCTAGCGTGGCTGCAACCAGTTTGTCCTCTGCCACCTCTGCCCCTACATTATCCCACCTTCCGCTTCCTGACAAGTTTGCCGGTGACAGCAAGCAATGTCGGGGATTCATGAGTCAGTGCTCTATACAGCTCGAGCTTCTGGCTGCACGTTTCCCCACGGATCGGGCACAAGTGGTTTTGTACGGTCTCTGCTCTCGGGGAGAGCGCTGGAGTGGGCAACGCCGCTGTGGGAGCTGACGATCGTGTGGTGCGGAGTGCTCCTATTTCCTGGAGGCTCTTAAAAAGGTCTTTTTAGGACATCAGGTCCCAAAAACGGCGCTCCAACTGCTGGCATTGGCACAGGGTTCGTCTTCGGTCAGTCAGTTTTCCGTCCAGTTTCGGACTCTGGCCTCAGAGCTAGACTGGTCGGATAAAGTTCTTATTCCAGTCTACTGGCGAGGACAGGCTGACCATGTTAAAGACGCTTTGGCTACCAGGGAGATTCCCGCCACAGTGGAGAAGCTTATTTCCATATCTACCCGCATCAACCTCCGTTTTCACGAGCGGAGGTTGGAGCGGGCCCAGTGTAGGCAGAGGATTCGGTTGGCTCCCACCTTTGCCAAACCTCTCGAATCCCCAGATCTGGCATCCGAACCCCAAAAGGCCACAGAGGTTCCTCGTGCAAGACCTAAGTCTCGGGCCGTCCGAGTAGCGTGGTCTGTAACCTTTGTCAGCAGACAGGACACTATGCTAACAAATGTCCACAGCGATCGGGGAAGCGATCGAGTCTAGTGGCCCTGGGAGGAGGTTCACTAGAGACAGCGGCATTTTTCTCCATGATGACATTTAAAGGGACAGTCACTGTATACTCTTCCACACTTACAGTCTACCTTTGCTCGTCGCCACGCAATACATCTGGTAGCGCTCGACAAACCAGTGACTGTCCGGGTAGTGAATGGGTTGACATTGCCCTCACCAATTACACATCAGACTGTCCCTCTTACATTGTGTGTACCCCCTTCCCATCAGGAAATTATTTCCCTTCTCATCCTTCCCGAGGGAATAGACAAAATCCTACTGGGAGTATCCTGGCTCCGTTCCCATTCCCCTCATATTGAGTGGACCTCCGGTAGGATACTGGGTTGGAGTGAGTCATGTAAGGACAGATGTGTCAGGGAGTGCATTCAGGTTACCACTGCAGAGATACCCGCAGATCTTTCTTCTCTTCCCAAGTGCTATCAGTCATATGCAGACGTGTTCTCTAAAAAGGCTGCGGAGACTCTGCCACCCCATCGTCCCTACGACTGTTCTATTGACCTCTTGCCTGGAGCAGAACCTCCTCAGGAAAGGGTCTATCCCCTGTCTCTTCCTGAGACTGAGGCTATGTCTCAATATATCCAGGAGAATCTGGCAAGAGGGTTCATTAGGAAGTCGGTGTCACCAGCAGGAGTGGGGTTCTTCGTGCAGAAGAAGAGTGGAGAATTACGTCCGTGTATAGATTACAGAGGTCTTAACTCCATCACCGTTAAGAATAAGTACCCGTTGCCCCTGATCTCTGAGCTCTTTGATAGGCTCCGGGGACCAAGGGTATTTACTAAATTAGATCTGCGTGGTGCTTATAACCTGATTCGCATCCGTGAAGGGGACGAATTGAAGACGGCTTTTAATACCAGGGATGGGCATTATGAATACCTGGTGATGCCCTTTGGGCTCTGTAATGCCCCAGCCGTTTTCCAAGACTTTGTCAATGACATCTTCTGGGATATGCTTTCCACCTCTGTAGTAGTCTATCTGGATGATATTCTCAACTTCTCTCCAGATATTGACTCTACCGGAGGGATGTCTGCAAAGTCTTAGACCTGTTACGGGCGAACTCCATCTATGCAAAGTTGGAGTAATGCATGTTTGAGCAGGAGTCTTCACCTTTCCTGGGCTATTGTTATGTTTTGGTAGCTGAGGAGAGCAGGCAAAAACGGCAATACACCAGAGAGGTTGGAATCTACTGGATTGCAGAACCCTGACTAACCACCACAACTAAAGGCAGCCGTGGAGCATTCCTACGTTGGTCCTAGACGCTTAGTCACAGCCTGAGAGGTTAACTACACCTAAAGATAGAAAGAGGAAAGCTATCTGCCCCGGAGCAGATCCCCAAAGAATATAGGAAGCCCCCAAACATGTAATGGCGGTTAGACAAGAGAAAATACAGACACAGACAGAAAATAGTATGAGCAAACGTTGGGGCCCAATCTGCCTAGACAGAAAAAGGATAGGAAGGATACTTACTGCAATCCAAAAAAAACCCTAAAAAAAACCAACGCTACTAATTGCAAAAACACCTGAGATCACACGACCTCTACCACCTAAATTAGTTCTCTGGTGTAACAAAACTAAGCCGCAGCCACTGAAAAAACTGGAAAAGTCAAATGAACAAATAACATTGGCTCCAGAGGAACCGAGAGGAGACCAAGCCCCCCGAGGAGGGGAACCTGACCAACCTCACAGAAATGCAGAGAAAAATGCAAATGGCAAGCACAAAAACAAAAAACAGAAAATATCTTATCTGAGAGCAGGAGAAGAGGCAAGACTCAGCAAGCTTCCAAGAGAACCAGGAAACAAAGTTGAGACAAGAACAATTGATCACCGGCAACCATGATGGCAGGGAACCTCCCTTATATAAGACCAGTCTGTGATTCCTGATTGCCAATCCTCATTGAAAGGTTCAGTACTGTTTGTAACCACCAGAGGGAGCTTCTGCTCAGAATTCATTTCTAAAACATTCACAACAGTACCCCCCCTTGAGGAGGGGTCACTGAAACCTCATTTGTGCCACCAGGTCGGTCAGGATGAGCTCTGTGATATGCACAGATCAGACTCCTAGCATGGATGTCCGAAGCAAACACCCAAGAATTGTCCTCCTGACCATAACCTCTCCACTTAACCAAATACTGGAGTTTCCGTCTAGAAAAACGAGAATCCAATATTTTCTCAACCACATACTCCAGATTGCCCTCAACCAAATCAGGGTCAGGACGCGCAGCCATAGGAACCACTGGCTCGACAAACCTCTTCAATAAGGACTTGTGGAACACGTTATGGATCTTAAATGTCCCTGGAAGAAGTAAACGAAAGGAAACAGGATTAAGAATCTCCATGATTCTTATAAGGTCCAATGAACCTAGGTTTAAACTTAGGAGATGCATCTCTCATATAGATATTTCTTGAGGACAACCAGACCAAGTCCCCCACTTTAAACCGAGGACCATCAGTCCTATGCCGGTTGGCAAACCGCTGGGCCTTCTCCTGAGAGAGGGACAACCTCTCCACTACCTGGTCCCAAATCTGCTGCATACGCTCCACAACAGAGTCAACACCCGGACAGACAGAAGCCTCCGTCTGTTCCGAAGAAAATCGAGGGTGAAACCCAAAATTGCAGAACAATGGAGACATCAAAGTGGCAGAGCTTGCCCTATTATTAAGAGCAAACTCAGCCAAAAGCAAAAAAGAGACCCAGTCATCTTGATCAGCAGACACAAAGCATCTCAGATAAGTCTCCAATGTCTGGTTTGTTCTCTCAGTTTGTCCATTGGTCTGAGGATGAAAAGCAGAGGAGAAAGACAATTGAACACCAAGTTTAGAACAAAAAGTCCTCCAAAATCTGGAAACAAACTGGACTCCATTGTCAGACACAATGTTCTCAGGAATGCCGTGTAACCGAACCACGTGCTGAAGGAACAAAGGCACCAATTCGGAGGAGGAATGCAACTTAGGTCATGGCACAAGATGTATCATCTTGGAAAACCTATCACAAATCACCCAGATAACGGTCATTCTCTGAGAAACAGGGAGGTCGGAAATAAAATCCATAGAGATATGGGTCCATGGTCTCTTGGGCACAGGCCATGGCATCAACAAACCAATAGAGCGAGAGCAAGGCTTGGAGCAAGAGCAAGTCCCACAGGACTGCACAAACTCCCTTACGTCACGAGACAAAGTAGGCCACCAAAAGGACCGACTCACCAAGTCTCTGGTACCAAAAATTCCGGGATGACCGGCCAACGAGGAACAATGAATCTCAGACATCACACTCTTCTTCCACTGGTCTGGGACAAACAATTTCCCAATAGGGCAGCGCTCGGGTTTATCCTCCTGACACCCTTCCAGAGCCAGTCTCAAATTGGGCGAGATGGCGGAAAGAACTACACCCTCTTTCAAAATAACAGCAGGATCAGATAACTCAGGAGAGTCCGCAAGGAAACTCCTCGAGAGGGCATCCGCCTTAACATTCTTAGTGCCAGGAAGAAAGGAAACCACAAAATTAAAACGTGTGAAAAACAAGGCCCACCTGGCCTGTCTAGGATTAAGTCGCTTGGCTGATTCCAGATAAACCAGATTCTTATGGTCCGTGAGGACCACCACCTGATGTTTGGCTCCTTCCAGCTAATGTCTCCACTCTTCAAAAGCCCATTTCATGGCCAATAACTCCCGATTACCCACGTAATAATTACGTTCAGTTGGAGAAAATTTTCGAGAGAAAAAAGCACAAGGGTGACTTTTACAGGTCTTAGGATCTCTTTGGGACAAAACGGCACCTGCCCCAATTTCAGAGGCATCAACCTCCACCTGAAATGGCAGAGAAACATCAGGCTGCCATAGAACAGGAGCATAAGTGAATCTCTGCTTAAGTTCCTGAAACGCAGAGACTGCGTCAGGAGGCCAATTCACCACATCAGAACCTTTTTTGGTCAAATCAGTCAATGGTTTAACAATAACAGAGAAATTACCAATAAATTTATGATAAAAATTGGCAAAACCCAAGAATCTCAGAAGAGCCTTTAATGAAGTAGGTTGGACCCAATCAGATGGCCTGAACCTTGACCGGGTCCATTTCAATAACAGATGGAGACAAAATGAACCCCAGAAATGAGATCCTCTGTACGCCAAAAAGACACTTTGATCCCTTCACATACAGAGCATTCTCTCTCAAAATCTGGAACACAGTCCGAACATGTTTCACATGAGAGTCCCAGTCATTGGAAAAAAATCAAGATATCATCCAAATAAACAATCAGAAATTTATCCACAAAATCCCTGAAAATGTCATTCATGAAGGACTGGAAGACGGAAGGAGCATTAGTGAGCCCAAAGGGCATCAATAGGTACGCAAAATGCCCCTCTGGGGTATTAAACGCCGTCTTCCATTAATCCCGTGCTTAATGCGAATAAGGTTATACGCCCCCCTGAGTTCAAGCTTGGTAAACCAAATAGCACTTTTCACCCTGGAAAACAGGTCAGAAATCAAGGGTAACGGATATTGATATTTCACAGTGGTATTGTTCAAGAGACGATAATCAATACACGGCCTTAATGAACCATCCTTTTTGGCCACAAAGAAAAAACCGGCACCCAAAGGTGAAGAGGATGGTCTGATATGACCCTTCTCCAATGACTCCTTGATATAAGACCGCATAGCGTCATGTTCAGGTACAGACAAGTTAAAAAGGCGACCTTTAGGGAATTTACTACCAGGCACTAATTCAATAGCGCAGTCATAGCTCCTATGGGGGGGCAAGAATGCAGATTTACTTTCGATAAACACATCAGAAAAATCAGTCAAAAAGTCAGGAACATCCTGAGCCTGGGGAGAGGCAGAAAAAACAGGAGTGTTGGCATTAACACATTGGCAGCCCCAACTGGTTACAGACACAGATTTCCAATCCAAAACAGTATTATGAGACTGTAACCAAGGGAAACCCAGTACAATAATGTCATGCAGATTATACAGCACCAAAAATTTGCAACTCTCCTGATGATCAGGTTCAACCCTCATTATCACCTGAATAGGGAACTGGGGTTTATTCTCAGCCAAAGGGGTGGAATCAATCCACAGTAGGGGAATATACTTCCGTAGGGGTATCAAGGGAAACCCACAACGTTTAGCAAAATCAAAATCCATAAGGTTAATAGCTGCTCCCGAATCAACAAAAGCCTGAGCAGAAAATGTGGACAGGGAGCAAATCAGGGCAACAGTCAACAGAAATTTAGTCTGAACACTACCCAAGACAACTGAGCATGCAAAACGTCTTCCCCGCTTAGGGCAGACTGAAATAGCATGAGAGGCATCACCACAGTAGAAACATAACCCATTGCGTTTTCGAAACTCATGACGCTGTGCCCCAGAAGCCACTCTATCACACTGCATGGGCTCAGAAGCTGGTTCACAAAGCAACACCATTCCACGCATACCCCTACGCTCACGCAAACATCTGTCAATTTGAATCGCTAATGACATAGAATCATTGAGACCAGAGGGAGCAGGGAAACCCACCATAACATTTTTTACATTCTCTGACAGACCCTTCCGAAAAAGGGCTGCCAAAGCATCGTCATTCCATTTGGTCAGGACTGCCCACTTTCGGAATTTCTGACAGTACAACTCAGCGTCCTCAAGCCCTGATTTAATGCCAACAAGGTTTTTTCAGCTTGATCAGTGACATAAGGTTCATCGTACAATAACCCCAGAGCCAGAAAAAATGCATCAACATTACTCAAAACAGGGTCCCCAGGTGTCAGGGAAAAGGCCAATCCTGAGGATCGCCGCGCAGGAGAGAGATGACAATTTGAACCTGCTGTGCTGCGTTCCCTGAGGACTTAGGTTTTAAGGCAAAAAACAACTTACAGTTATTTTTGAAATTCAGAAATTTAGCTCGATCCCCAAAAACAAATCTGGCATGAGGATCCTGGGTTCCACAACTGGCAACCTAGCAAGATAGGTAGCAATACTCCGAACCTCAGTGGCAAGCTGATCCACACGGCCAGACAACTGTGCAAATTCCATTGAGAGAGAAAAAAAAATATCCTTCTCAGCACCCAGAGAAAAAGAGGGAAAAAATGCAACAAACAGAAAAAACAAATCTCTGACAACTCTGACAACCTTTTTTTTTTCCACACTATTTTTCCTTCTGTGAGTACCATATAATTTTCAGTTTGGCCGGTGATACTGTTATGTTTTGGTAGCTGAGGAGGGCAGGCAAAAACGGCAATACACCAGAGAGGTTGGAATCTACTGGATTGCAGTACCCTGAATAACCACCACAACTAAAGGCAGCCGTGGAGCGTTCCTAAGTTGGTCCTAGACGCCTCGTCACAGCCTGAGAGGTTAACAACACCTAAAGATAGAAAGAGGAAAGCTATCTGCCCCAGAGCAGATCCCCAAAGAACATAGGAAGCCCCAAACATGTAATGGCGGTTAGAGAAGAGAAAATACAGACACAGACAGAAAATAGTATGAGCAAACGTTGGGGCCCAATCTGCCTAGACAGAAAAAGGATAGGAAGGATACTTACTGCAATCCAAATTAAACCCTAAAAAAAACAACGCTACTAATTGCAAAAACACCTGAGATCACACGACCTCTACCACCTAAATTAGTTCTCTGGTGTAACAAAACTAAGCCGCAGCCACTGAAAAAAATGGAAAAGGCAAATGAACAAATAACAGTGGCTCCAGAGGAACCGAGAGGAGACCAAGCCCCCGGGGAGGGGAACCTGTCCAACCTCACAGAAATGCAGAGAAAAATGCAAATGGCAAGCACAAAAACAAAAAACAGAAAATATCTTATCTGAGAGCAGGAGAAGAGGCAAGACTCAGCAAGCTTCCAAGAGAACCAGGAAACAAAGTTGAGACAAGAAAATTGATCACCGGCAACCATGATGGCAGGGAACCTCCCTTATATAAGACCAGTCTGTGATTCCTGATTTCCAATCCTCATTGAATGGTTCAGTACTGTTTGCAACCACCAGAGGGAGCTTCTGCTCAGAATTCATTTCTAAAACATTCACAACAGGCTATATCATCTCCGCCCAGGGATTGGCTATGGATCCTGCCATACTACAGGCTATGATGGATTGACAAGAACCCCATTCTCTGAAAGCGGTGTAGTGCTTTATGGGGTTCGTTAATTACTACCGCCAATTCATTCCCACTTCTCCACTTTGGTAGCTCCCTTGGTAGCCCTCACCAAGAAGGGAGCCAATCCAAAATTATGGTCAGAGGAGGTCTTCAAGGCCTTTACTTCAATTATGTCCATTTTGCTAGTGCTCCATCTTACATCGCCCCGAGGTTGATAAGTGTTGTGAATGGACTTGAAATGAGTTCTGAGCGGAGGCTCCCTCTGGTGGTTACAAGCGGTACTGGACTGTCCAGTGAAGATTGTGAGGATTGGGAATCAGGTGTTACTGACTGGTCTTATATAAGGGAGTCGCCTTCCGATCAGGGTTGCCTGTGATCAATTGTTCTAGTCTCAATCCTTGATTCCTGTTTCCTTTGTAGCCTGCTGTGTCGTGTCTGCATCTCCTGCTAACAGATAAGACATTTTCTTCTTTTTGTTTTTGTGCTTGATTTTTGCATATTGTCCTGCACTTCTGTGGGGGCCTTCAGGGTCCCCTCCGGGGGCTTTTGCCCTCTCAGTTTAGTTCAGCCACTGATGTTTGTACATTTGCTTTTTCCAGTTTTTCAGTGGCTGCTGTTTTGATTTTGTTACACCAGAGAACTAATTTAGGTGGTAGAGGTCGTGTGATCTCAGGTGTTTTTGAAATTAGTAGAGTTGTTGCTTTTCAGGGTTTTTTGGGATTGCAGTAAGTGCCCTTCCTATCCTTTTCTATTTAGGTAGTTTGGGCCCCAACGTTTGCTCATACTATTTTCTGTCTGTGTCAGTATTTCTTCTTGTCTAACCGCCATTACATGTTTGGGGGCTTTCTATGTTCTTTGGGGATCTGCTCCGGGGCAGATAGCTTTCCTCTTTCTATCTTTAGGTGTAGTTAGTTTCTCAGGCTGTGACGAGGCGTCTAGGACCAACGTAGGAACGCTCCACGGCTGCCTCTAGTTGTGGTGGTTAGTCAGGGTACTGCAATCTCATAGATTCCAACTGCTCTGGTGTATTGCCTTTTTTACCTGCACTCCTCAGCTACCGAAACATAACAGATAAGCCTTTTATATTGGAGGTTGATGCCTCGTCCGTTGGTGCTGGAGCAGTCCTTTTTCAAAAGGATGCTCAAGGTCGGAAACATCCTTGTTTCTTCTTTTCCAAGTCCTTCACACCAGCGGAGAGGATTTATTCCATTGGGGATAGGGAGTTGCTAGCCATGAAGTTGGCCTTTTACGAATGGAGACTTCTCCTGGAGGGGGCTTGCTTTCCCTTTCAAGCTTTCACTGACCACAAAAATTAGCTCTATTTACAGACCGCTCAATGGCTAAATTCTCGTCAGGCCAGATGGTCCCTGTTCTTCTCCCGGTTCCATTTCACCCTCCATTTCCTCTCCAGTGAGAAGAACATTCGCGCCGATGCTCTCTCTCACTCCGTGGTGTCCTCTGAGGAGGTGGAGTAGGAGCCTTGGCTTATTCCCACAGAGAGCCTAAGAACGGTGGCTCATGTTTCGCTTTAATCTGTACCTCCGGGCAAGACTTTTGTGCCCACCAATTTGCGACCAGAAGTACTCTCTTGGGAACATTCGTACAGTGTGGGTGAACATTTTGGGGCAAAAAGGACTTCTGAGTTGCTGGCGAAGGACATATTGGTGGCCTCAGATGGCCCGTGACGTCAGGGAGTATGTTCAGGCGTGCGTCTCCTGCGCCAAGAATAAATCCCCTCGACAACGGCCGGCTGGGCTACTTTTCTCTTTGCCGGTGGCAGACAGGCCCTGGGAGATGGTCGGGATGGATTTGTGGTGGGCTTACCCAAGTCTCGGGGTTGCACCATCATCTGGGTGATAACCAACCACTTCCCTAAAATGGTGCACTTGGTGCCGTTACCACGGTTACCGTCTGCATGGGCCTTGGCAGCATTATTCATTAGGCATATTTTCCGCCTACATGGTATGCCAGACAAAATTGTCAGTGATCGAGGTCCCAGTTTGCGTCTCGGTTCTGGAGAGAGCTGTGTCGTTTACTCAGCATTGAGTTGAATCTCTCCTCTGCATACTATCCCGAGACGAATGGGTTGGTAGAGAGGGCCAACCAGACCTTGGTCACATACTTGCGACATTTTGTCTCTGCCTGGCAGGATGACTGGGCATCCTTGCTACCGTGGGCTGAGTTCGCTCTAAATAATGCTGTGACTGACTCCACCGGACAGACCCCATTCCTCCTGAACTACGGTCAGCATCCACGGGTACCAGTGCCCATGCCCGTGACTTCCGCCGATTCCAGGGTGGCAGACTAGGCTGTGGAGGTACGGGACATTTGGGACCGCACCCAGGATGGGATTCAGGCCTCAAAAGAGAGGATGAGGTCTTCGGCCGATGCCCATCGGCGCCCCACTCCTACATTTGCTCCGGGTGACCTAGTGTGGCTCTCTGCCCGAAACATCAGGCTACGTGTAGAGTCCACCAAGTTGCCACCTCGCTTTTTGGGTCCCTTTAAAGTTCTTGAGCAGGTGAACCCGGTGGTTTACCGCCTAGCCCTTCCGCCTCGCCTTGGTATCACCGACACCTTTCACGTGTCCCTCCTGAAACCCGTGGTCATTTCCCGGTTTTCCGAGTCATCTGCCGGGACGTCGGGTTCATCTACCGACGATCATGAGGTGAATGCCATTGTTGGGTGCAAGGTGGTACGAGACAAAAAAATAATTTGGTGGATTGGAGGGGTTATGGGCCTGACGATAGGTCCTGGGAGCCTGATGAGCATGTTCATGCTACGCAGCTCATCGCTGCCTTTGAGCTCAGCGAGGCCCAAAGAAGGGGAGCCCTAGGAGGTGGGTAATGTTAGGGTTTGAGTTTCCACTCCTGCACAGGGGGAATCTCGAGCTGTTCCCGCGCAGTCCCCCATCCGTCTCCGGCCGCAGTGGTTCCTGCTCAGCAGAGACGTCGGTCCCAGCGTCTTGCCCGGCCCAGTACTGTGCAGAGACTTGCTGCTGCAACCAGTGTTGGAGCAGGCAGATTTGGGACTAAGTCCTTTGTTGCTCCATCTGAGCATGCCCAGGGAAAGATCTCCCATTGGAGATTAGGGGTCACATGGTTAGATACAGCTGCCACTCCTATTGGTCCTTCAGGAAGGTCCTGTGGCTGTTGATGTTCTGAAGCAGCTTCCCATTGGTCCTTCCTGGAGGGTCTTTTTCTCGTGGCTTCTATAAAAGGCTGTCCTTACCGCATGGCCGTGCACTAGTATCAAATCTGTTACTTGCTTGCATCAGTGTGGTCATGTATGTATGTGGTTAGGTCTGGATATAATAAGCCCCTAGAATACCGGCACCTCCGGTGAGGAGATTGTATGCACGTGTTCAGGGCTCAGTTGAAAACGCCATTAGAATACGGCTACTCCGGTGAGGAGATTACTGCTTGGGTTCTGATTGCATGACCACAGACTGCAATCCGCTTAGCAGTCATCTGTGTTCCCTGTGAGTCTAACAGGACACAGTCTTTGTTACAGCGGCTCTGTGAATTAACAGAGTCCGCTTATATCACCATATAGTGCTACGGCGTTTACATCTGTGACTCTTGTGGGATAACAGAGTTCGCTCATACTGCCTATTTACACCATCTTACTAGCAGCAGGCTCTGCCTGCACGGTGGACCCCGGGATGCGAACGCAGCTCTTCTTAATATCTATTAGGTGCGTTCCGCAGGCCCTTAACAATATATGTGTCACAATGACATGTATATATATATATATATATATATTATATATGAAGTGTAAATTCATTGAAAAAAATGTGTGGGCTCCCGTGCTATTTTCTCAACCAGACAGACAAAGCCAGCGAGTGGGGCAGATAATAATAGCCTAGGGAGGGTGCATTTATTTTGTGTCCCCCCTGGCTACTAACATCTGCCCCCAGCCACCCCATAAAAGGCAAATCTATAATAAGATGCGCCCTTTCTGGCACTTAGCCCGTCTATTCCCATTGCGGTGGCGAATGGGTTAATAATGGGTTAAAGCCACCTTGCTATTGAAAGATGACTTTAAGCCAGGTTAGTAATTGAGGGTTTTCAATTAGACAACTATCAATTATTAATTCTATTGTATGATATGGTTAAAAAAACACACACATAAAAGAAAAATAATTTTAATGAAATAAATACAGTTTTTGACCATCTTTTATTGTTCAGTTAATCCTCGATTCCCTTGTTCTCCTGTAATAGAAATAAAATAGTAAAGCAACATTATTACCTATCCGTGTTCAGTCATGTCCCCAGATGTAATCCTTCTGAAAGGGTTAACGTTTTCTGCAGGGACCGCAGATAATGCTGCCATCCTCTCAGTAAACCCCCAATGAATCATCTCTTCTCCCAGCTGACAGGAGAGGAAGTGATTAGTGTGGGATGCTTAATTGATTGCTTCTCAGGCTAATCAGTTCAGGTCAGCCGGGGACACTGCACAGCATCAGTGATGTCAGAGGGAGTCCCTGCTGACCTGAAGTGAACTAATTAGCCTGGGAAGCAATCAATTAAGCTTCCCACACTAATCACTTCCTCTCTTGTCGGCCGGGAGAAATCATTCATTCGAGGGCTTACAGCTGAGCTGGCAGCATTAGCTGCCAAGCTTGCTGTAAGCCACTTAACCCTTTGGAAGGATTACAGCGTGGGACCTGACAGAGCACCGGATAGGTAAGAATAATGTTTAGTGTTGAGCGATACTGCTCGATATCTAAAAATATCGGATCGGAAATGGTATCGCAGATATCACTAAATATCATCGATATCCGATTCCGATACCGGAAGTCCCATGTAAGTCTATGGGAACAAAATATCGCAACTAAAAAAACACTTTCTTTCGTTGTAAACACAAAATATACACACATAGAATACATATATATATATATATATACATGTCATTGTGACATATATATATACATATATTTATAGTTTATACACTTCTACATAGTAAAATAGACTCTGATTCAATTGCCGGGTAAAGCCGTGACATACCCCATAGAAGTCGACGGGCTCGGTGCCGAGTACCCCCAAAACCTCTGGCTCTGTGCGACTCAACTTGGGCGTCACGAACAGGATTCTGTAGCTCGCTATAAGCGAGTCCTGTGTGCCTGAATTGAACTGGTTTTGTGCTTAAGAATTGCTAAAATCATCAGAGAATGTATTTGCCATTTTTCCGCCATATCTGCGTCACGACGAGGCACTGGTGAAGAAGAAGGGCGAGCTCTTCGTGGGTGTACACTCACTCAGTGGCGCGAAAACGATGGCCGACCACTCTAAATGGTACTGCAATGTAAGATCGTGCCCACAGCTCTTGAGTTCCGCCTCCTCATCCTCCTCAGTGTGCAGAAACTAACATGAAGGTCCCGCCTCACTACAAAAGAGGGGCCCTTTCCAGATGCTAATGACACACGTGACTTGGCAGAGATGGCTAATGGACACGAGCAGAAGTGTGAAGGGATGGAGCAGTCAGAGCTCTCCCCCCACGGAAGCGTCCCGATCGCCACGGAACCACCGTTGGGCACCCGGCCTGGAAACCCTCCTACGCTGCAAGAAGCGGAGGATACCCTAAGAGGCCTGGCCCGGCACCGGGAGGAGGTCGCCAGGATGGAAGCCAGCTGGCGTGCCCTAAAACTAAACTTGGAGCGGCGCCAATCCATCTTACCTGAAGTGTCTGTACCGGATGGTGAGGCACCCGTTCTAGTAGAGGAGTCCGTGCGGGCATCCCAGCCCTTGCAATGTGATCCGGTTGACGTTGTTGCAGTGGAGGCACCCGTTCCTGCAAAAAACGCTGCACCGGCAGCACCCCAGATCCCGCTGTCTGCCCCCGTCGCTGAGACAGAAGAAGCGACACCCGTCCTCATGGAGGAGGCCGCGCAGGCACCAGAGGTCTACCTGTCTGTACCGGAGCCCCGACTGTCATCTGTTCCAGAGCCGGCTGCTTCCTCCGCAGGTGAGCACCGCCAGGACTGTCGGGCGCCAGGAGAGCTGCCGCAAACCGGACATCGTAAGCTGCAGTTTGATGGTGGAGACATGGAGATGCTGGTGGAGGAGAATTACAACCGGCGTCAGGAGGAAGAGTGGAGACGTCGGGAGAGAGAAGCCGAGCGACAAAGGGAGCAGCGCGAATCCCAGAAGCTTCGCCAACGTCACATCTAGAAGGACCGGGCAGATAAGGACCGGATGAGAAAAGATAAAGGAACCCTGATAGAGCCGCGGCGTAAGGGTGCAGTACGGAGCTTTAAATTGAAAGCTGGTTGGGGCTTCATCCAGGAGCCTGGACTTTATTTAGAAGTGTTTGTGACCCGGCGGGACGTGGAGACTCACCTCCCAGAAGGACACCCGGGGAGGGACCTGTTGCCAGGAGACTTGGTAACTTACACCGACACTGGGGTTACAATGGATGGTATGCCCTAAATGTCACCAGGTGCGACCCCTGGTCCCCAGAGTGTCAGGAACCTGTGAGACCCTCGGAGCCTTCAGCCTCCCACATCCAGGCCTCTGCACAAGTGCCACCCCACGCCGTAAATCTCCCCAGCCTCCCTCAGTGGTCTCCTCAGCAGCCCCAGCTATGGACATGATAATGATATCTGGCCCGTACCCGGCGCCTGTTAGGCCCCCTGGGGTTCGTTCAGTCCGGGACATAGGGCTCCAGACCCGGAGGGAGATGAAAGAGGTGGCCACACAGACACAGATAGCGGGTCACGACTTGACTGTACAGGCCACACGACGTCATCAGGTCCTGGTGGTCCTTGGTGTCTCGGATGTTTGGCAAGCATCAGAAGAGTACCAGGTGGTACCTGGAACACCCCTGCCAAAGAATTATAAATAACCCGGACAGGGTCCCTGTATGTAAATAGTTAAATTGTTGATGTACCCGGACGGGTGAATGTTCATAAAAAGTTTTTTAATTTAATAAAAAAAACAACAGTTTTCATTACTTTTATTACAGTCTCATCCTGCGACGCCATCGATCTCCTGTAAAAAAATGAAAAAAAAAAAACAGCAGTATACCACCTGTCCGACGCAGTCCATAGTAACGAGTGTCCCACGACGATCCAGCTCTGCTACATCAGAATGACATCAGAGGCAGGCAGGCAGGCAGAGGCTGTCATCCCGGCGCAGCACAGCTGATTACCTGCTTCCCCGGCGGTGACGTCATCGGACTGACTGCTTTACGGCCGGGATTACCCAGCAGTCACTGCAGTTATCGCGAAAAAACTGCATGTGACCGCCAGGGAGAAGATAATGGCGGCCATCAAGCAGTCTAGGACGTGACCGCCGGAGATCTTCTGCCAGGTAAGTGCCGCTGACTCCTGACAGACCCGACCGACGGACACTCACAGTGACAGTGACAAATCCGATTCCGGTATCCGATATGACGAAAATATCGGTACTCGGAATCGAAAGCCCGATACAGCTAATATCGGCCGATACCCGATATTTGCAGTATCGTATCGCTCAACACTAATAATGTTGCTTTATTATTTTATTTTTAATACAGGAGAACAAGGGCTTCTCAAGGAATGGCAGTAAAATAAAAGATGGTCAAAAACTGTGTAATTATTTCATTAAAATGATTTTTAATTAAAGTTTGTGTGTTTTATTTTTATTTCATATAATAGGATTAATAATTGATAGTTGTCTAATTGACAGCTCTCAATTATTAACCTGGCTTAAAGTCACCTTTCAATAGCACGGTGGCTTTAACCCATTATTAACCCATTCGCTACCGCTACAGGGCAATGGGAATAGACGGGCTAAGTGCCAGAAAGGGCGCATCTAATTATAGATTTGCCTTTTTTGGGGTGGCTGGGGGCAGATGTTAGTAGCCAGGGAGGGCACTAAATAAATGCACCATCCCTAGGCTATTATTATCTGCCCCCACTCGCTGGCTTTGTCTGTCTGGTTGAGAAAATAGGGCGGGAGCCAACACATTTTTTTTCAATGAATTTACACCTTTAATTAACCCCTAGCTGTATGAAATTTTGCACACAGCCACTCATGTAATTGTTAGTGAAAACCATATATCAAACTACATGAAATGACATGGTTAACTCTATGTAAACCATGTGTTATTTCATGTCGGGTGGTTCTGTAATTTCACAAAAGCCGGCAATTGAATTAGCGGCTATTATACTATGTAGAAGTGTATGAACTATAAATATATATATATATATACAGTGTCTACAAGTAGTATTCAACCCCCTGCAGATTTAGCTGGTTGACACATGCGGAATTAACTTGGCATTGTGACATTTGTACTGTAGATCAGCCTGGAAGTGGGAAATGCACTGCAGCAAAAATTTTTGTTGTAATTTTTTTTTTTTTTTAAAACGTTAAAAGTTAATTCAGAGTGTCATTTATTATTCAACCCCTCAAACCACAAGAATTCTGTTTGGTCCCCCTAAAGTATTAAGAAGTAGTTCAGGCACCAAGAATAATGAGCTTCACATGTGTGGATTAATGATCTCTTTTGCCAGACTTTTCTGACTATTTAAGACCCTCCCCAAACTTGTGAACAGCACTCATACATGGTCAACATGGGAAAGACAAAGGAGCTTTCCAAGGCCATCAGAGACAAGATCGTGGAGGGTCACAAGGCTGGCAAGGGGTACAAAACCCTTTCCAAGGAGTTGGCCTACCTGTCTCCACTGTTGGGAGCATCATCCGTAA
>JARQOD010000004.1:570078287-570166666 GCA_033576555.1 Oophaga sylvatica | reverse complement strand
AAAACTTAGTTCTATCCTTGAAGACCCCCACCATGCGAGGGCAGTAAGCTACAGAATTGTGGAGTTTTTGATGAATTAGCTTATGCAAGTTGGGGGCTCGTTACATTGAAAGTTAAGGAGGCCTCTAACCTACTCAGGTTACCTTTAAAGCATCCTCCATCCACCTCAACGTTCCCCGGGCCTGCCTTATCACTTTGGAAGTAAAAGGTATGGAAAGAAGCTTTAAAAATGTAGACGGTCATTTAGCGGGAACCTTCCTAATCATCATCCTAAGCCGGGGGAGAGTCCCCCTGAGGGGGGCCCGACATCTAGCTGCCCCCCATCCCCTCAGAATCTACGCAGCGCTGGTCTTAGGATCAAAAAAACTACAGGGGGCTCACAACTGTTATTTAAAAAAGTCCCCGTAAAAAAACTCCCCCCAAACATACGGAACGCCAGGGGGAAGAGAGCCACCGCTACCGTGAAACCCCTGACTTCCCTGGGGCCCGGGTCGGGTACCCATTTCCCTGGTAACCCCCAATTGTGGTGCGGGGGGACGACAAACCGGGGCAGGGTGGACCAGGGGTGGAAGGAAAGGGTGAACCCCGGGTGGCAGCACAGATTAGACACGGGCAGGCGGGACGGAGAGACACAGGGGTGGCAGGGACAGAGAGACAAGGATGGCAGGGACGGATGAGACACAGGGCTGGAGGAGGTGGACCGGGCTGGGAGGCACGGATGAGAACAGGGGTGCCCAGCAGGATGAGACACAGGGGTGGAGGCACGGATGAGCAGGGTGCCAGGCACGGATGAGACACAGGGCTGGCAGCCAAGAAGACACGGGCAGGGAGGGAGGTGAGAACAGGACTGGCAGGCACGGATGAACACAGGCTGGCAGGCCGATGAGACACAGGGCTGCCAGGAACGGATGAGCCAGGGCAGCAGGGCCGGATGGACACAGGGCTGCCCTCACGGGGGAACCAGGGTGGCAGCCCAGATGAGCCAAGGGGAGGCAGGCCGTGAGCACAGGACTGGGAGGGGACGGGAAAAAACGGATGGGAGACGGATGAGACACGGGCTGGCAGGGGAAGATGAGAACAGGGGGAGGCAGGCCGGGTGAGCCCCAGGGGGCAGGCACAGTGAGACACAGGGCTGGCAGGAAAAGGGTGAGACACAGGGGGGGCAGGCACGGATGGAACAGGGCGGGGGGCACAGTGAGACCAGGGCAGGCAGGCACGCATGGACCGGGGGGCGGCACAGATGAGACCGGGCCCCAGGCATGGATGAACACGGGTGGCGGCACAGGAGCACAGGGCAGGAGCACGGAAGAGAACAGGTTTGGCAGACGGATGAGACATTGTGCAGGGGCACAGATGAGAAGGGGCTGCAGGATGGAGGGACACAGGGCTGGAGGCAGGGAGGGAAAAGGGAGGCAGGCCGGATGAGACACAGGGTTGGCGGGCCCGGAGAGACACAGGGCGGAGGCACGGATAACACAGGGCTGGACGGATGGACAAGGGCGGGAAGGCACGGATGGCCAGGGCTGGCCCCACAGATGAGAACAGGGCAGGCAGGCATGGTGAGACACAGGGCTGGCAGGCACAGTGAGACACAGGACTGGCGGGCCCGGGATGAGACAAGGGGGGCAGGCCGGTTGAGCACGGGGGCAGGCGGGCACGGATGAACCAGGGCTGCAGGCCGGATGGGGACACGGGATGGCACCACGATGGACACAGGGCGGGCAGGCAGGGATGAGACACAGGACTGCGGGCAGGTAGAAAAGGGACGGGAGGCACGGATGAGACACGGGCTTGCAGGCACGATGAGACACAGGGCTGGCAGGCACAGATGAGAACAGGGTGGGGCCGGATGAAAAACGGGGTGGCAGGACAATGGCCCCCGGGCGGGCAGGCACAGTGAGACCAGGGCTGGCAGGCACGGGGGGCACAGGGCTGGCAGGCACAGATGAGACACGGGGGCGGGAGGCAAAAGGGGGAACACAGGGTGGCGGGCACGGCTGAGACATAGGGGGCAGGCCGGTAGACAGGCAGGCAGGCAGGATGAGAACGAGCTGGCGGGCACGGATAGAAACAGGGCGGGCAGGCAGGGATGAGCCAGGGGGCAGGCAGGGAGAGAACGGGGGCGGGCCCCAAAGATGAGAACGGGCGGGCGGCCAGTGAACCCAGGGTGGCAGGCAGGATAGCAAGGGGGGGAGGCACAATGAGACACGGGCGGGCAGGCACGGATGAGCCAAGGGAGGCAGGCACAGAGGGATGTGTCGACCCGCCCCCACAATTGGGATTACCGGGAAATGGGGTATCAGAGCCGAGCCCAGGAAGTCTAGGGGTTTGTACGGTGTGTGGCTGGGTCGGGGCCCCGGGGGGTCTGGCGTATGTTGGGGGTATATTTACAGGGGATAGTTTTATAAGTTCGTACGCCACCGTATATTCTGGAAATTTGTACCACGCTTATAGATTTCTGAGGGGATGGTGAGGCAGCTAGATGTCGGTCCCCTACATGGGACTGGCCCCCTCAAAGTCTATGAATTAGTGAAGTCGGGTGAATTAATACACGTCTCACACGGTCAGGTCTTTTCCATACCTTTTTTTGTAAGTTTAGGCAGGCCCCGGGGGCTGACCCAAGGGGAGAGTGTATCTTGAGACGAGCTGGCAAGTTTTGGGCCCCCTTTTCTTTAAAAAAATGGTCAAACCTGAAGCGAGTTCCTCAAACTCGTAAACCAAAACTGTACTGCCCAGCCCTTTTGTGGTAGGAGCCTTCCAAATTTATGAAAATGGTTTTTCTTTTTTCTGCGCTTGATCAAAACCCTATTCCACCTGACCCGTTAGTACGACTATAAGGGCTGTTTTTCCCCACCTAAGGTCCCTAAATCCCTGGTTTTTTTACCAATGCTTTAAAAATAGTGACCTTCGGTCCCAGTGACCCGGTTGCAATGTGCAGGGCTTCTTCAATCCCCAAAGCACCCTTTCCAAAAATCCACTGTGCCTTTTGCCTTGTCCCGCTTTTGCTAAGCACTCAACTTGCATAAAAATCGGGTAGTTATTCCTTCATTCCTTTCTTCAAAAATTTGTTTCAGATGCCAGTTTCATAGGCAGGGGCACGCTCTGAAATTTCAGTCCCTTTTGACAGGTGCTGAAATCTTTCTGCACTAAATTTCTTCTTTCTTTAAAGTGTTGTGGTAAGCTTGACTAGGCTAAGGTGAATTAGACACCTTTACCAGCCTCCCCGTTCTGAACTGTGAAAGAGCAGGCTGGGCCCCCTTTCCCCCCTCCAGCTAAATCCAGCGCTGCTCCTCCCAAGACAGGAAAATAAACTCTCTAAAAATCATAACAAAAAATACACCTACCCTCCCTCAATGTAAAATAAAATCCCCAAGGGGGTGTCGTGTTGTTGGTTTAATGGGGATTTAGCATTAAAATGCGTCTCCCACACACCTCCCGGGGACTGCTTGGGGTAACACCAGGGCTACAAGAGACACAGGGGTGGCAGGACGGCAGGGAATAGGGTGGCAGCACGGAGAGACACGGCAGGCAGGGGAAAGGGTGAGAACGGGTGGCAGGCACGGATGAGACACAGGGTGGAGGCCAGATAAAACAGGGCAGGCAGGCCGGATGGACCCCGAGGCAGGCACGGTAGAACGGCAGAAGATGAAACGCGCAGACGTAGAACGCTGAGCACGAACAGGCTGGCAGCACGATGAACCAGGGTGGCGCACGGGAGACAGGGTGCAGGCACGATGAGACACACGGCAGCACGGGTGAGCACAGGGCGGCAGGCACGGTAGACACGTGGCAGCACAGAGAGCAAGGGCAGGCAGGAGAGACCGGCGCGGGATAAACAGCGGAGCAGTAGACACGGCTGAGGCCGGTAGAAGGGAGAGGAGGACAAGCTGCCACGTGAGACACAGCTCAGGCCGGAGAGACACAGGTGCAGCAGGTAACACAGCTAGCAGATAGACACGGGCGGCAGGCAGGTAGAAGGCACACGATAGCACGGCTGAGGCAGGTAGAAAGCGGAGGCGGAGACCAGGCGCGGCACGATGAGACACAGGCAGGCAGCACGGAGAGCACAGCGGCAGGCACGGATGAGACACAGGGCTGGCAGGCACGGATGAACACAGGCGCAGGCACGGATGAGACCAGGCTGGCAGCAGATGAACACAGGGCTGGCAGGCACGGATGAGACACAGCTGCAGCACGGAGACAGCGCAGCCGGATAGAAACAGGCTGGCAGGCAAGATGAACGGCTGAGGCACGGATGAGAACGGCTGGCAGGCACGATGAGACACAGGGCTGCAGGCACGGATGAGACACAGGGCTGCAGGCACGGATGAGACACAGGGCGCAGCACGATGAGACACAGGTGCAGGCACGGATGAGACACGGCGGCAGGCACGATGAGACACAGGCGGCAGACACAGATGAGAACAGGGCTGGCAGGCACGGATGAACACAGGCGGCAGGCACGGATGAGACACAGGCGCAGGCCGATGACACAGGGCGGCAGGCAGGTGAGAACAGGCTGAGGCACGGATGAACACGGGCGGCAGCACGATGAGACACAGGCGCGGCACGGATGAGACACAGGGCTGCCAGCACGGAAACACAGGACGGACAGGTGGCAGGCACGGATGAGACACAGGGCTGCAGGCACGGATGAGACACAGGGCTGGCAGGCACGGATGAGACACAGTGCTGGAGGCACGGATGAGACACAGGGCTGCCAGACAGATGAGACACAGGGCTGGCAGGCACGGATGAGACACAGGGTTGGCAGGCACGGATGAGACACAGGGCTGGCAGGCACGGATGAGACACAGCGCTGGCAGGCACGGATGAGACACAGGGCTGGCAGGCACAGATGAGACACAGGGCTGGCAGGCACGGATGAGACACAGGGCTGGCAGGCACGGATGAGACACAGGGCTGGCAGGCACGGATGAGACACAGGGCTGGCAGGCACGGATGAGACACAGGACTGGCAGGCACGGATGAGACACAGGGCTGGCAGGCACGGATGAGACACAGGACTGGCAGGCACGGATGAGACACAGCGCTGGCAGGCACAGATGAGACACAGGGCTGGCAGGCACGGATGAGACACAGGGCTGGCAGGCACGGATGAGACATTGTGCAGGCAGGCACGGATGAGACACAGCGCTGGCAGGCACGATGAGACACAGGGCTGGCAGGCACAGATGAGACACAGGGCTGGCAGGCACAGATGAGACACAGGGCTGGCAGGCACAGATGAGACACAGGGCTGCCAGGCACAGATGAGACACAGGGCTGGCAGGCACGGATGAGACACAGGGCTGGCAGGCACGGATGAGACACATGGCTGGCAGACACGGATGAGACACAGGGCTGCCAGGCACAGATGAGACACAGGGCTGGCAGGCACGGATGAGACACAGGGCTGGCAGGCACAGATGAGACACAGGGCTGCCAGGCATGGATGAGACACAGGGCTGGCAGGCACAGATGAGACACAGGGCAGGCAGGCACGGATGAGACACAGGGTTGGCAGGCACGGATGAGACACAGGGCAGGCAGGCACGGATGAGACACAGGGCTGGCAGGCACGGATAAGACACTGGCAGGCACGGATGAGACACAGGGCTGGCAGGCACGGATGAGACACAGGGCAGGCAGGCACGGATGAGAAACAGGGTTGGCAGGCACGGATGAGACACTGGCAGGCACGGATGAGGCACAGGGCTGGCAGGCACGGATGTGTGTAGCCCTGGTGTTAGGCACACGCAGTACCCTGGAGAGTGTGTGGCGAGACAGCAGTTTAATGCTCAATACCCATTCACTCAACATACACTAGACACACCCTTAGGGTAGAGTAGTTACTTGTTAGGGAGTGGTCAGGGTGTATATTGGTTGAGTGATTTTAGAGAGTCAGTTTCCTGTCTTCGGACAGAGGAGACGTGTGGAGTCTAGCTGGAGGGAGGAAGCCTTCCAGCCTGCTCTTTCATCAGTTCAGAAAGTGGAGGCTAGTACAGGTGGTCTAGTTCACCTCAGCCTAGTCAGAGCTGTACCTCACCTGAATACATTGAAAGAAAGAAGAGCTTAGTGCAGAAATACTTCAGTCACCTGTCTCAAGGACAGTGAAAGGTTCAGAGACGTGCTCCTGCCTAGTGGATAACTGAGAATCTGGAACTAACTCTAAAGGAAGTGAAGAAGGGAGTGATTACACGACTTTTTGCAAGTGTGAGTGTTTATGCTACCAGCGAGGACAAGGCGAAAGGCACAGTGGAAAGATTATTGGAAAAGTGCTTTTGGATTGAAGAAGTCCTGCACATTGTAACCGGTCACTGGGGACCGAAGGATCACTATTAGCTTCAAGCATAGTGGTAAGAAAACCAGGGATTTACCGGACCTTAGGTCGCGGCAAACAGCCCCAAATAGTCAGTACGTAACTGGGGTCAGGGGGAGTGAAGACCTTGAGTCTCTGCAGGACAAGACAGGAATTCAGCTCTCTCACAGGAAGGCTCCGACCACAAAACTGACTGGGCAGTACAGCTATGGATTAGCTGGAGTTATTGAGGGAACTACGCTTCAGGCTGGTTGTACTCATTGTGTTGAAAGTAAAGGAGGCCCCTAACTTGTCCAGCTGCTGTCTCAAAATACACTCTCCTTGGATCAGCCTCCCTGGGACCTGCCTGAACATCTTACAAGTAAAGGTATGGAAAGACGCTGACCGTGTGAGACTGTGTTATTTATCTGCACCCGACTTCACTAACTTCATAGACTTTGAGGGACCAGTCCCACCTGTAGGGGACCCGACATCTAGCTGCCTCACCATCCCCTCAGAGATCTACAGCAGCGCTGGTACAAATTACCAGAAGACTACAGGTGGCGTCACGAACTGTATATAAATCTATCCCCTGTAAATATATCCCTAACATACGCCAGACCGCCAGGGCCACAGACCGAGCCACCGCTACCTGTGACAAACCCCATAGACTTCCATGGGCTCGGCTCTGAGTACCCCATTGCCCTGGTAATCCACAATTGTGGTGGCGGGTCGACACAAAACTTGGCGTCACGAACAGGATGCGAAACTCGCAAAATTGCGAGCCCTGTGTGCCTATGGAATTGTTTTTGTGAAAAAGAACTGTTTGCACTTTTGGCGCCAAAATCGCCATTTTTGTCGCCATATTCGCGCCCTCAGGCGCTGGAGAAGAAGGTGGGCGTGCCTTCGTGGGCGTGTACCCCCCTGTGGCGCGAAGAAAATGCCTGCCCTCTCAAAGTGCTATTACAACATGCGATCCTGCCCTACAGCAAAGGAGGTCCGCCTCCTCTTCACCTTCCCTGCGAGGAGGAGGAGACGCAAACCCCGCCTCCACGGAAGAGACCGGACGTCTCTGGAGGAAGAAGAAAGAATCTTCTGGAACATCATGGAAGCAGGACGTGTGCAGCCGAGCAGGGAAGCGGAGGAAGGCAGGCCCCGTGCCCCAGCCAAGCTGCCACCAGCACCGGAGTTATCCGTGGTCCTGCACCTGCAGCAGGCGTTGCTAGAAATTCAGGAAGAAAATGCACGCCTGAAGAAGATGGTCCAGTACCAACCTGGATTTGAAGAGATGAGAGACGCCGGCGTACCCTGGAGCAGCGGAGGCTGTGGGACGCGGTGATCTCTCCCCTCAACGACCCCCCACGATTCGAGTTACCGAAGATTCTGCTGCCCAAGGCGAAGGAGCAACCGGAGGCTGCCCCCGAAAGTACCGATCCTGATCCCACCGGTGAAGCGGTGGAGGCGAAGGAGGTTGAGGAGGTACCGCCAGTTCCGGAACGCCCGCCGGCCAGGAGGCCGCAGCAGATGATTGGTCCCCGACAGGGACACCGGAGGGGTCCTGTCCGTCGTTACCAGATGTCGACTGGGACGAGATGGCGCGCCTGGATGACGTCGCCTACACCGCCCAGTGGGAATATGAGTGGCAGCGTCGTGAGGAGAAGCAGAAACGCCAGCAGGAGGAAGAGCGGGAAGCTCAGCGGAATCGTCAGCGACAACATGCAGAGCTGATCGCGGACAAGGAGAGTGTCCGGAGAGAGAAAGGTACCCTGAGGGAACCGCGGCGGCAGGGGTGTGTGACTGAGTTCCAGCTCCGGAAGGGCTGGGGCTTCATCCGTGAACCGGGCCTCTACCCAGGGGTCTTTGTTAGTCGCAGGGACGTAGAATCCCACCTACCGCAAGGCCATCCCGGTAGGGACTTAGTTAATGGAGACATTGTCACGTACACACGGCACTGGGGAATGAAGGGATGGTATGCCCTTAACGTCACCATCGTCCGTGACCCCGTCCCAGACGCAGGTAACGTCACCATTACCGCAGCGTCCCCGTCTCCAGCTCAAGCAGTATCCGGCCGTGCCCCAGCATCGCCCCCTGCAAGTTCATCGCAAATTAAAGCAATATCTACATCGCAATATGCGACCCAGTCTCAATCGCAATCCATGACACGGTCCATATCGTTAACTGTGATTGAAACGCAATCGGTGTCTCGTGAGGAGAATGTACCCGTTGCGCCCCTAGAGGTTCGCACGAGAACTGTGGCGACCCAGACCCTAATAGCAGCGCATGACTTGTTAGTAATGGGATCTAGGGACCATCGCATTGTTCCAGCCCCCGGGGTGGAAAGTGTATTTGAAGTAAATGAGTAATTAAACAGTAAAGAAGAATCGGTGAGATCCATATAGGGTCTACCATAAGTAATATTGTAAAAAGTTTCAGTATGTTTACAAATTTTTGCACAAGTTGAAGAGTATAATGTATATAATGCATATATATATTGCTAACCGTAGAATGCCCGGCTGGGTAAACAGAGAAAAAAGTTTGCACTTTAGTATTATTATAATGTGATATTATATCTGTGTCTTTGTTTTACAATGGACTTTGAGGTTGAGGACTGTGCCAGCCCAGAACTTATCTGTATATAGTTGCGCTTCGGTGCTTTATCTTGGTTTTACATAAAACCAGCACAACTACCTCTGAATACAAAGAACCCGTGTGGTGTGGCACTGAGTGAGGTCTGCATTCGGATGTCCTGCAGCCCACCCAGGACCTACGTTGAAGGTTTGGTGCGGGTCCTTCACAAGAATACTGTATATTTATTGAATGTTTTGATGCCTTAATACTTTTGTATTTTTCTATATTCAATGTTTTATTTGCAACGTTCAAGATATCCTCACCTCCCGGATGGGACGAATTAATGTTTAATGTTGATGTTTTCATGCATAAACAAAATGTCTCTTTGTATTTTACAGCCCGGGAGTGCTGTCTTTTACCATGGGGGAATGTGTAGCCCTGGTGTTAGGCACACGCAGTACCCTGGAGAGTGTGTGGCGAGACAGCAGTTTAATGCTCAATACCCATTCACTCAACATACACTAGACACACCCTTAGGGTAGAGTAGTTACTTGTTAGGGAGTGGTCAGGGTGTATATTGGTTGAGTGATTTTAGAGAGTCAGTTTCCTGTCTTCGGACAGAGGAGACGTGTGGAGTCTAGCTGGAGGGAGGAAGCCTTCCAGCCTGCTCTTTCATCAGTTCAGAAAGTGGAGGCTAGTACAGGTGGTCTAGTTCACCTCAGCCTAGTCAGAGCTGTACCTCACCTGAATACATTGAAAGAAAGAAGAGCTTAGTGCAGAAATACTTCAGTCACCTGTCTCAAGGACAGTGAAAGGTTCAGAGACGTGCTCCTGCCTAGTGGATAACTGAGAATCTGGAACTAACTCTAAAGGAAGTGAAGAAGGGAGTGATTACACGACTTTTTGCAAGTGTGAGTGTTTATGCTACCAGCAAGGACAAGGCGAAAGGCACAGTGGAAAGATTATTGGAAAAGTGCTTTTGGATTGAAGAAGTCCTGCACATTGTAACCGGTCACTGGGGACCGAAGGATCACTATTAGCTTCAAGCATAGTGGTAAGAAAACCAGGGATTTACCGGACCTTAGGTCGCGGCAAACAGCCCCAAATAGTCAGTACGTAACTGGGGTCAGGGGGAGTGAAGACCTTGAGTCTCTGCAGGACAAGACAGGAATTCAGCTCTCTCACAGGAAGGCTCCGACCACAAAACTGACTGGGCAGTACAGCTATGGATTAGCTGGAGTTATTGAGGGAACTACGCTTCAGGCTGGTTGTACTCATTGTGTTGAAAGTAAAGGAGGCCCCTAACTTGTCCAGCTGCTGTCTCAAAATACACTCTCCTTGGATCAGCCTCCCTGGGACCTGCCTGAACATCTTACAAGTAAAGGTATGGAAAGACGCTGACCGTGTGAGACTGTGTTATTTATCTGCACCCGACTTCACTAACTTCATAGACTTTGAGGGACCAGTCCCACCTGTAGGGGACCCGACATCTAGCTGCCTCACCATCCCCTCAGAGATCTACAGCAGCGCTGGTACAAATTACCAGAAGACTACAGGTGGCGTCACGAACTGTATATAAATCTATCCCCTGTAAATATATCCCTAACATACGCCAGACCGCCAGGGCCACAGACCGAGCCACCGCTACCTGTGACAAACCCCATAGACTTCCATGGGCTCGGCTCTGAGTACCCCATTGCCCTGGTAATCCACAATTGTGGTGGCGGGTCGACACAGATGAGGCACAGGGCAGGCACAGATGAGACACAGGGCTGGCAGGCACGGATGAGACACAGGGCAGGCAGGCACGGATGAGACACGGGGCTGGCAGGCACGGATGGGACACTGGCAGGCACGGATGAGGCACAGGGCTGGCAGGCACGGATGAGGCACAGGGCAGGCACGGATGAGACACAGAGCTTGCAGGCACGGCTGAGACACAGGGCTGGCAGGCACAGATGAGACAGATGCCTGGCAGGCACGGCTGAGACACAGGGCAGGCAGGCATGGATGAGGCACAGGGCAGGCACAGATGAGACACAGGGCTGGCAGGCACAGATGAGACACAGGGCTGGCAGGCACGGCTGAGACACAGGGCTGGCAGGCACAGATGAGACACAGGGCTGGCAGGAACGGATGAGGCACAGGGCAGGCAGCACGGATGAGACACAGGGCTGGCGGTTACGGATGAGACACAGAGCAGGCAGGCACAGATGAGGCACAGGGCAGGCACGGATGAGACACAGGGCTGGCAGGCACAGATGAGACACAGGCTGGCAGGCACAGATGAGACACAGGGCTGGCAGGAACGGATGAGGCACAGGGCTGGCAGGAATGGATGAGGCACAGGGCAGGCAGGCACGGTTGAGGCATAGAGCAGGCAGGCACAGATGAGACACAGGGTAGGTAGGCACGGCTGAGACACAGGGCAGGCAGGCACAGATGAGACACAGGGCAGGCAGGCACGGTTGAGACACAGGGCAGGCAGACACGGATGAGACACAGAGCAGGCAGGTACAGATGAGACACAGAGCAGGCAGGCACAGATGAGACAGAGGGTAGGTAGGCACGGCTGAGACACAGAGCAGGCAGGCACAGATGAGACACAGGGCAGGCAAGCACGGATGAGACACAGGGCAGGCAGGCACGGTTGAGACACAGCAGGGAGGCACAGATAAGGCATAGAGCAGGCATGCACAGATGAGACACAGGGTAGGTAGGCACGGCTGAGAACACAGGGCAGGCAGACACGGATGAGACACAGAGCAGGCAGGCACAGATGAGACACAGAGCAGGCAGGCACAGATGAGACACAGGGCTGGCAGGCACAGATGAGACACAGAGCAGGCAGGCACGGTTGAGACACAGAGCAGGCAGGCACAGATGAGACACAGGGTGGGTAGGCATGGCTGAGACACAGGGCTGACAGGTACGGATGAGACACAGTATAGGCAGGCACGGATGAGACACAGGGTAGGTAGGCACGGCTTAGACACAGGGCTGGCAGGCACGGCTGAGACACAGGTCTGGCAGGCACGGATGAGACACAGGGCTTGCAGGCACGGCTGAGACACAGGTCTGGCAGGCACGGCTTAGACACAGGGCTGGCAGGCACGGCTGAGACACAGGTCTGGCAGGCACGGATGAGACACAGGGCTGGCAGGTACGGCTGAGACACAGGGCTTGCAGGCACGGCTGAGACACACAGCTGGCAGGCACCTCTGAGACACCGGGCAGGCAGGCACGGCTGAGGCAAGGGTAGGTAGGCACGGCTGAGACACAGGGCTGGAAGGTACGGCTGAGACACAGGGCTGGCAGGCACGGATGAGACACAGGGCTGGCAGGCATGGATGAGACACAGGGCAGGCAGGCACGGATGAGACACAGGGCTGGCAGGCACGGATGAGACACAGGGCTGGTAGGCACGGATGAGACACAGGACTGGCAGGCACGGATGAGACACAGGGCTGGCAGGCACAGATGAGACACAGGGCTGCCAGGCACGGATGAGACACAGGACTGGCAGGCACGGATGAGACACAGGGCTGGCAGGCATGGATGAGACACAGGGCTGGCAGGCACGGATGAGACACAGGGCTGGCAGGCACGGATGAGACACAGGGCAGGCAGGCACGGATGAGACACAGCGCTGGCAGGCACGGATGAGAGATTGTGCAGGCAGGCACGGATGAGACACAGGGCTGGCAGGCACGGATGAGACACAGGGCTGGCAGGCACGGATGAGACACAGGACTGGCAGGCACGGATGAGACACAGGGCTGGCAGGCACAGATGAGACACAGGACTGGCAGGCACGGATGAGACACAGGGCTGGCAGACACGGATGAGACACAGGGCTGCCAGGCATGGATGAGACACAGGCTGGCAGGCACAGATGAGACACAGGGCAGGCAGGCACGGATGAGACACAGGGTTGGCAGGCACAGATGAGACACAGGGCAGGCAGGCACGGATGAGACACAGGGCTGGCAGGCACGGATGAGACACTGGCAGGCACGGATGAGACACAGGGCTGGCAGGCACGGATGAGACACAGGGCTGGCAGGCACAGATGAGACACAGGGCTGGCAGGCACGGATGAGACACAGGGCTGGCAGGCACGGATGAGACACAGGTCGGGCAGGCAGTGACACGGTCGGCAGGCACAGATGAGACACAGGTCTGGCAGGCACGGATGAGACACAGGGTCGGCAGGCACGGCTGAGACACAGGGCTTGCAGGCACGGCTGAGACACACAGCTGGCAGGCACCTCTGAGACACCGGGCAGGCAGGCACGGCTGAGGCAAGGGTAGGTAGGTGTGTAGCCCAGCTACGCAGGCACACATAAAGTCCAGGAGAGTGCACAGGAAGGTAACAGCAACGCTTGATATTCATTCACTGTCACTCCCACTTTCAGACACGCCCATCTGAGATATAAGGTAGGGGTGACACGTGGCAGGGACGAAAAAAGCTTCCTGTCTTAGGACAGAGGAGTCAGTCAGTCAGTCAGATATTGAGGAAGTAGTGTTCAGTGAACTTCAGTCTGTTAGCTTCTGTCTAAAGGACAGAGCAGCCATTCAGTCTCGGTCCAGTTGGGACTTTGGAGGAAACTGAGAGCTGTGCAGCGAACTCTGGAGGAAGCTGACATTTTCCACAACCGCCACAAGTGCTTATGTTAAGAGCGGGAAGCAGGGCGAAGGGCACAGTGGAGAAGTTAGAGAAGTGCTTTAGGTATTGGATTGCCTGCACTAAATTGCCGGACACCGGGGTCCGAAGCGTTGCTACAGTTTCAAGCTTAGTAACAAGAAAACCGGAGGCATCTGGACTACAGGTCGCAGAGAGCAGCCCTAAGTGCCAATACGTAACCGGAGTCAGGTGGAACAGGGACTTTGAGCTGGGCCAAGCAAAAGTAAGGACTTAGTTTCATCACTTAGAAGGCTCCACCACAAGTTGGCCGGGCAGTACAGCTATAGAGAAAGCTGGAGATTCAGAGTTAACTTCGCTTCAGGCAAGTTGGACTCACATGTATATGGAAGTAAAGGAGGCCTCTAACCTGCTCAGCTGTTGCCCGAATGTGCACTCTCCACCCCGACCAGCTCCCCGGGACCTGCATGAACCATCTACCAGTAAAAGGTATGAAAAGAAGCTGCATTGTGTGCAACTGAATTATTATCTACACTCTGCATCACCGTCACCATAGACTTCCAGGGACCAGTCTCACCTGTGGGAGACCCACCATCTTGCTGCCCCATAACATCCCCTGTGAAAGTCCTTATAGCAGCGCTGGTCCTACTAACCAGATACCACAGGTGGCGTCACGAACTACCTATCCTAAATATCCCCTGTAAATATCCCCCATCGCATTGACTGCCAGGGCCACGGACCGAGCCACCGCTACCAGTGACAACTCCCATAGATTTCCATGGGCTCGGCTCCGAGTACCCCATAGCCCTGGTATCCACAATTGTGGTGCGTGGTCGGAACAACTCTTTGGCGTCACGAACAGGATGCGAAAGCTTGCAATTGTGAGTCCTGTGTGCCTATATTGAACTGTTTGGTGAAAAAGACTGTTTGCTGCTTTTGGCGCCAAATACCGCCATTTTACCGCCATATTGGCGCCCTGAGGCGCTGGTGAAGAAGGTGGGCGTGCATTCATGGGCGTGTACCCCCCTGTGGCGCGAAGGATATGGCCGCCCTCTCCAAATGCTACTATAATGTGAGGTCCTGCCCCACTGCTAAAGAAATCCGCCTCCTCTTCATCCTCTATGCGAAGAGGAGGAGACGCAAATCCCGCCTCCACGGAAGAGACCAGATTGTTCCTGATGGAAACTACACTCTGGCCTGGGACGAGATGGCGGAAGGACAGGAGAATCTGTGCAGAGGACCGGAAGATTTCCTACCTGTGCCGGAGCTGTCCCCAGATAGGGACACCGACCCCGCCATGATGGAGCTGCGGAAGGAGAATGAGGAGCTAAAAAGGAAGCTCCAGAGTCGTGCTGAACAAAAGGAGACGGAGAGACGCTGGCGCACCCAAACACAGCGGCTGCTGTGGGACGCAATGTTCTCTCCTACAAGCCAAGGGCCGTCTCCTGAATTCCTGAAATCGCTGCTGGAGAAGGCTGAGGGACGACCGGAGGTTACCGCCGAAAGTGCTGTACCTGATCCCACCGATGCAGAGGTGGAGGAGAAGGAGGCTGAGGAGGTATTGCCCGGACCGGAGTGCCAGTCAGGCCAGGAGACCACCGCAGAGCATCGCTCCCCGGTGAGGTCACCGGAGGGGTCCCAGCCATCGTTGCCGGAAGTCGACTGGGACGAGATGGAGCGATTAGATGATGTCACCTATGCTGTTCAGTGGGAAAGTGAGTGGCGCCGTCGTGAAGAGGAGCAGCGACGCCAAAAGCAGGAGAAAGAAAGAGACATCCAGCGGTCCCGACAGAAGCAGCATGAGGAGTTCATAGCTGACAAGGAGACCGTCCGCCGGGATAAAGGTACCCTACGGGAACAGCGGCGGCAGGGGTGCGTCACCGAGTTCCAGCTCCGCAAGGGCTGGGGCTTCATCCGCGAGCCAGGCCTCTATCCAGGGGTCTTTGTAAGCCGCAGGGACGTAGAATCCCACTTACCAATCGGTCATCCTGGGAGGGACCTGATTAATGAGGACATTGTGAGCTACACCCGTCACTGGGGTTTAAAGGGGTGGTATGCCCTGAACGTCTCCATCGTTAGTGACCCCGTCCCCGACGCCGGTACTGAAGCGTCCCAGTTCAGAGCTCCCACCGCACCAGGCCGTGCCCCAGCATCGCCCCTAAATCGCAATCAGCGACCTGCTTCGCAATCAGCGACCTATTCGGCATCGCAATCAGCAAAGTATCCCGCAACGCAACCTGCGACTCATTCTGTATCGCAACCGGATGATGCGACCACAGTTAAATCGCAGCCTAAGCCTGCATCTTTGATGGGAAGCCAATATTTGCCTGAGACACCCGTTGCGTCCCAGGTGGTTCGCACAAGGACAGTGGCCACGCAAACACTGATATCGGGCCATGACTTATTTGTTATGGGATCTAAAGAGCATCGCGTCGTTCCAGCCCCAGGAGTGGAAGACGTCATTGAAAGTTTGTAAAGGTGAAGACCGGTAGGGCCCAGACAGGGGTTTACCGCATTCTAGAAATTTTATAAAGTTTTGAAGAATAATTGCCATTTTTGCACTTTATTACTGTGTATGTATAGTGTTTACATAATGAGTAGAATACCCGGCTGGGTACAAGGGAAAGAATTTGAAAAGTTAAAAAGTAATATGTTGATTGCATAGTTGCATAGAATACCCTGGTTGGGTAAAGTAAAAGTTAAAGTGAAAGTTAAATTATAATGTGGATTTCTAAAATGTATATATGTATTTAACCCTTCATGGACTGAGAGGCTGTGGACTGTGCAGGCCCAAGAACTTATCCTTGTAAATAGTTGCGCTTCGGTGCATTATCTTGGTTTTACATGAAACCACTACTACTATCTACCTCTGAAGAAAAACCCGTATGGTGTGGCCTAGAGTGAGGTCTGCAGTCAGAAGTCCTGCAGCCCACCCAGGACCCACGTGGGAGGTTTTTGGTGCGGGTCCTCCACAAGTATCCTGTATTTATGAGCATGTCTTGATATTTTGATACTTTTGTATTCTTCATTGTACAAATTGTAACGTTAAAGAAGTCGTACCTCCCGGATGGGATGAGTTAAAATGTTATGTTAATGCAAAACAAAATGTTCTTTTTGTCTTTTACAGCCCGGGAGTGCTGTGTTTTACCAAGGGGGGATGTGTAGCCCAGCTACGCAGGCACACATAAAGTCCAGGAGAGTGCACAGGAAGGTAACAGCAACGCTTGATATTCATTCACTGTCACTCCCACTTTCAGACACGCCCATCTGAGATATAAGGGAGGGGTGACACGTGGCAGGGACGAAAAAAGCTTCCTGTCTTAGGACAGAGGAGTCAGTCAGTCAGTCAGATATTGAGGAAGTAGTGTTCAGTGAACTTCAGTCTGTTAGCTTCTGTCCAGTTGGGACTTTGGAGGAAACTGAGAGCTGTGCAGCGAACTCTGGAGGAAGCTGACATTTTCCACAACCGCCACAAGTGCTTATGTTAAGAGCGGGAAGCAGGGCGAAGGGCACAGTGGAGAAGTTAGAGAAGTGCTTTAGGTATTGGATTGCCTGCACTAAATTGCCGGACACCGGGGTCCGAAGCGTTGCTACAGTTTCAAGCTTAGTAACAAGAAAACCGGAGGCATCTGGACTACAGGTCGCAGAGAGCAGCCCTAAGTGCCAATACGTAACCGGAGTCAGGTGGAACAGGACTTTGAGCTGGGCCAAGCAAAAGTAAGGACTTAGTTTCATCACTTAGAAGGCTCCACCACAACGTTGGCCGGGCAGTACAGCTATAGAGAAAGCTGGAGATTCAGAGTTAACTTCGCTTCAGGCAAGTTGGACTCACATGTATATGGAAGTAAAGGAGGCCTCTAACCTGCTCAGCTGTTGCCCGAATGTGCACTCTCCACCCCGACCAGCTCCCCGGGACCTGCATGAACCATCTACCAGTAAAAGGTATGAAAAGAAGCTGCATTGTGTGCGACTGAATTATTGTCTATACTCTGCATCACCGTCACCATAGACTTCCAGGGACCAGTCTCACCTGTGGGAGACCCACCATCTTGCTGCCCCATAACATCGCCTGTGAAAGTCCTTATAGCAGCGCTGGTCCTACTAACCAGATACCACAGGTGGCGTCACGAACTACCTATCCTAAATATCCCCTGTAAATATTCCCCATCGCATTGACTGCCAGGGCCACGGACCGAGCCACCGCTACCAGTGACAACTCCCATAGGTTCCCATGGGCTCGGCTCCGAGTACCCCATAGCCCTGGTATCCACAATTGTGGGGCGAGTCAAGGTAGGCACGGCTGAGACACAGGGCTGGCAGGTACGGCTGAGACACAGGGTGGCAGGCTACGGCTGAGACACAGGGCTGGCAGGTACGGCTGAGACACAGGGCTGGCAGGCACGGCTGAGACACAGGGTCGGCAGGCACGGCTGAGACACAGGTCTGGCAGGCACGGATGAGACACAGGGCTGGCAGGCACGGCTGAGTGAACACAGGGCTGGCAGGCACAACGCTGAGACACAGGGCGGCAGGCACGGCTGAGACACAGGGCTGGCCAGGTACGGCTGAGACACACGGTAGGCAGGCTCGGCTGGGACACAGGGTCCTGTTCACACAGCTAGTGCTGGTACTGGAACTTCCAGAAAGGAATGGAGTATGGAGGAACAGGTAGAGACCTGTTCACACAGCAAATGCAGATACTGGAACTGACTCGAATGAATATTGTATGGAGGAACAGGTAGAGACCTGTTCACAAAAGAGGTTCTGCAGTGGCAGGAGCAAAGCAAAGTGGAAATGCAAGGTATGCGGAGAGAAGCTGCAGCAAGAGGTTCTGCAGCTGCAGGAGTGAAGCAGAGCGGAACCGCAAGATATGCGGAGAAGAGCTGCAGCAAGAGATTACTGCAGCCACAGGAGCAAAGCAGAGTGGAATGGAGAAGAACCGTAGGAGTGCGGACAAGAGGCAGAAAAAGATTCAGAGAGAACACTAGGCAAGACACAGCAGGGAAGAAACCACAGACAAGGAGACTACGGCTACTTTCACACATCAGTTTTTTGACGTCAGGCGCGATTCGGCCTTTTTTTTAAACACCGGATGCGGCGAACTGACATACCGGATCCGGTGTTTTAAACATTGACTAAATATAGCGCCGGATCGCGCCGCATGTACCTGCATTTCGTCCGTTTTCTGCCGGCAAAACCCAGATCCGGTGGCCTGATCCGGTTTTTTTAGTCTGAGAATATTAATTAGCCCAGCCAGAAGCAAACCTATATATACCATGCCAGTGGGACACTCTGCCATATGCCATGCAACCATCAAGACAAAGCCAGCAACGAATTGCAGAGGATTTGGAGCCAGCACCACCATCCATAGACATGGAGTCTGGGGACCACCGTGACGTTGGAGCAGAGGAGACTGGAGCAGACGCCAGACGGTAAATATCACACACCCCATTATACTATGCGTGTACTGCTATATACTGTGTTGGCATTGTTGTATACTATGTGTGTAGTGCTATATACTGTTTTGGCATTGATGTATACTATGCGTGTATTGCTATATACTGTGTTGGCATTTTTGTATACTATGTTGGTAGTGCTGTATGCTATGAGGGTAGTGCTTTGTACTGTGTGTGTCCTGCTGTTTAATAGGTATTCTAGTATGGGAGCTTGGATGACGATTGCGGTGCATTATACTATATGGTGCACTATGAGGAGTGTATTATATTGTGAAAATATCGTAATTCATCCTGAATTCTGCCAAAATATTTTATTCTATCATCTATATGATGATTGTATACATGTATTCATTGCAATTTTTTTCTATTTATCCCACAGCAGAGGACATCATCGGAGACAGGAGGCTGCAACAGCACCACAAGAACGAAGTGTATCAGGAGAGCAGCGTGAGATAGCAGCATACAGCAGACGGTAAATATCTCACACCCCATAACCCAAAATGGAACTTTTGTCTTTCAGCACGGGCCATGATTGTATACATGTATTAATTGCAATTTTTTCCTTTTTATTACACAGCAGAGGACATCATCGGAGGCAGGAGGCTGCAACAGCACCAGCCCAAGAAGAAACTGAAGCAGGAGAGCTGTCACGCTGTCTAGCAGATGTATAAATATATAATGTCAGTAATCTATCAAGTGGGACAACATTCTATATAACATATAAATAGGTAACATTAACATGTATATATAGCATAGTATTACCTGACATAATATCCTGTGGGTCAATACTGAATCCTTTTCACGCTGTCTCTGGCTAGAGGTGGACCGGGGTCTATGCTGACCCTAAACTGGGGTCCTGACTAGTCCCTCTACCTGGAGGTACTGTTAATGGTACAGAGGTCCAGGCCACCAGCGTAAACCCTGTCTCCTATAAATCCCTGACCACTGTAATCTAGTCCTTAGAAGGACCCTGATTACCACCATAGGGAATGGACAGGTAAAGGTTAACAAACAGTATAGACAAACGAGACAGACAGGGGATAAAGTAAATACTGTCTTGCATACAACATTAAAACACAGAGGGAACACCAAAGGTCTAGGAGATAAACTAAAGCAAGGTGAGGAGAAACAACAAAAGAGCTCTTAGCTAAAGTCTTCTCAGAACCGATCCTATCTGCAGTCTGTATGAATGCTTTCACCGGCATCTAACCAGCAGACTGGCAGCTATATAAAGGAAGCTAATTAGAACATAATCAAAAGCAGCCGGGCGAGGCTGGACCTAGTCTTAGCAAAGAGCTAGGTAAAATTAACTCCCTCATTACCAAACACAAATAAACAGCAACTCAGCTGCGAGAAGTCAGAATGTGCAATCGCGACAATCTTCGTGGCGATGCACCCATGACAGTACCCCCCCTTCTACGAGGGGCCTCCGGACCCTCAGGGCCAGGTCTGTCCGGGTAAGTCGTGTGGAAGGTCCGAACCAATCGATCTGCGTTAATCTCAGACGCAGAGACCCACGTCCTCTCCTCAGGACCATATCCCTTCCAATGAACCAAATACTGAAGGGACCGGCGATTCAGACGTGAGTCAATGATCTTCAACACTTGAAATTCTAAGTTACCATTGACCACCACTGGAGGAGGAGGTAGAAGTGACGGTATAACTGGCGCCACGTACCTCTTAAGCAACGATTTGTGGAATACATTATGGATTTTAAACGTAGGAGGGAGGTCCAGACGAAATGCCACAGGATTAATTATAGAACTGATCCTGTATGGACCGATGAACCTGGGACCCAGTTTCCAGGAGGGAACTTTGCGTTTTATATTCTTGGTAGACAACCACACCAGATCGTTCACACCTAGGTCCAGACCAGACACTCTCCTCCTATCAGACCTCCGCTTGAAACAGTTCCCCATAGCACTCAGACCATTCAGCACTCCTCTCCAAACTGAAGCAAGTGACGACGAGAATCGTTCCTCCTCAGGAACCCCAGATGGACGGGTATGTGGGGTCTTAGAGCGAGCACAAACTCCACAGGACGCGACAAAAGTTATTACCTCTTTATTTAAGTTAGGCCACCAAAACCGGCGAGAAAGGAGATCCACAGTTGCTTTACTCCCTGGATGTCCTGCTAAAGCAGAACTATGATGTGCCTCGATAACTTTTTGTCTTAACTGATTAGGAACAAACAGTTTCCCTGGAGGTCCTACAGGGGCGTCCCCCTGAGCCTCCAACACCTCCTCCTCAAGCTCAGAGCACACAGCCGACACCACCACTCCTTCCTGAAGGATAGGAACCGGGTCATCCGTCTTTCCGGCCCCTGGGAAACTACGAGATAAGGCATCAGGAAGCAATTTTATTGAGCAGTCATACGTGCGATGAGGAGGTAACTTTTGACACCCCTCCTCTGAGAACATCTCCCCAAAGTCCTCCAGAAAAGGAGGCAAAGTCCTAGGCACGACCGCACCGATGACCGTGTTCATGCAGTTATTCTTGCAAAATTCACCCCACTGGCTTATCTTTCTGGATTGCCAATCAATCACTGGGTTATGTTTAGCCAACCAGGGAAGTCCCAACACAATAGGAGTAGGAAGACCCTCCAACACATAACAAGACAACTGTTCTTTATGTATTGCCCCTACTCGAAGGTCTATGTTATGAACAGCTTGTACAAAGCTACCTTGACCGAGAGGTCTGGCGTCAATAGAAAGTATAGGGATCGGTTTGGCCAATACACTCAGTAGAATACCTTGCACCTGGGCAAACCGAGCGTCCACCATATTAGCCCCAGACCCACTATCAAGAAGAACAGAAATCCTCTCAACTCTCGCACCAACCACCACCTCCGCAGGCACGAGAAATTGAGACGGACCTGGGGACGAAATACCTACTCCCAGGTTGTCGTCCACCACACAACCTGGGATTAACAGTTTTTCGGTGACTTTTTTGCTCAATGAGGCACGGGAGGGACACCCCCCAACAAAATGTCCCTCTCTCCCGCAGAAGAAACACCTTCTTGTCTTGCGGCGCACCGCCGATTCCCTCCTACAAAATGATGTCCCACCCAACTGCATAGGTTCCTCAGAACAGACCAGGGGAACCTCCATATAAGGGACTTTAGTAGTGGGTGGAGTAATAACAGGGGGCAGAGTTACCTCGCACCTCCCCTGAAGCCGTCTATCAATACGAATAGCAAGGGCCATAGCAGCCTCCAGTGACGGGGGAGAATCATACTGAGCCAAAACATCTTTTAATTTGTCAGATAACCCTTGACAAAACTGGCTCCTAAGAGCTGGGTCATTCCACTGAGTATCTGTGGCCCATCTACGGAACTCAGAAGAAAATTCCTCCGCCGGACGATCTCCCTGCTGTATCCTACGTAACTTCGTTTCAGCAAGGGAGACCCGATCCGGGTCATCATACACCAGCCCCAGGGCAGCAAAAAATCGATCTACTGACTGGAGGGCCGGGGAGCCCAGAGGAGAGAGAACGCCCAGGATTGAGGATCCCCTTGTAAGAGCGAGATGACAATTCCCACCTCTGCTCCTCACTCCCCGATGACCGAGGCCGTAGCCGAAAGTACCATTTACATGCCTCCCGGAAGGTAAAAAATTTGTCCCGCCCACCAGTGAACCTGTCCGGGAGAGCAACCTTAGGTTCAGATCTGGTTTGCTCCGGGGGGGACAAAACCTTGGACTTAATGTCGTTAACTCCATGGACAATTTCTGCAACTGCAGGGCAAGCTGGGCTACTGGATCCATGGTAGCTGGGGAGAATCTATAGTTGGGCCGGTGAAAATGTCACGCTGTCTAGCAGATGTATAAATATATAATGTCAGTAATCTATCAAGTGGGACAACATTCTATATAACATATAAATAGGTAACATTAACATGTATATATAGCATAGTATTACCTGACATAATATCCTGTGGGTCAATACTGAATCCTTTTCACGCTGTCTCTGGCTAGAGGTGGACCGGGGTCTATGCTGACCCTAAACTGGGGTCCTGACTAGTCCCTCTACCTGGAGGTACTGTTAATGGTACAGAGGTCCAGGCCACCAGCGTAAACCCTGTCTCCTATAAATCCCTGACCACTGTAATCTAGTCCTTAGAAGGACCCTGATTACCACCATAGGGAATGGACAGGTAAAGGTTAACAAACAGTATAGACAAACGAGACAGACAGGGGATAAAGTAAATACTGTCTTGCATACAACATTAAAACACAGAGGGAACACCAAAGGTCTAGGAGATAAACTATAAGCAAGGTGAGGAGAAACAACAAAAGAGCTCTTAGCTAAAGCCTTCTCAGAACCGATCCTATCTGCAGTCTGTATGAATGCTTTCACCGGCATCTAACCAGCAGACTGGCAGCTATATAAAGGAAGCTAATTAGAACATAATCAAAAGCAGCCAGGCGAGGCTGGACCTAGTCTTAGCAAAGAGCTAGGTAAAATTAACTCCCTCATTACCAAACACAAAGAAACAGCAACTCAGCTGCGAGAAGTCAGAATGTGCAATCGCGACAATCTTCGTGGCGATGCACCCATGACAAGAGCAGCGTGAGATCGCAGCAGACTCCAGACGGTAAATATCTCACACCCCATAATCCAAAACTTAACTTTTGTGTTTCAGCCAGGGGCATGATTGTGTCCATGTATTCATTGCCCTTTTTTCTGTGTACTGCACAGCAGACGACCAGCACAGGCAGCAATGGAGTACGGCCGGCAGCAGCAGGACAGTAGTTCTTCTGGGAGCCCTACCACTCATCGGCAGCGTTTAGCGGTATTTTTTTTAAAATATTTTTCCACAATCCATCCTTGGGATATTTTTTTTATTTCACATTCCATCTCTTGGATATATTTATTATTTTTTTTTTCTTTCACAATCCATCTTTGGTATATGTATTCCTTTTTTTTTTTTAAACAGGAATCTGAAGCCGAGGAGCTCTCAGAAGAAGGAAGGGGTGGACAGATAGCCAGAGTGGGCTCACAATTCGTAAGTTTCCTTCATCCATCACTGCAACACAACATCACACTACACAGAACACATCCCGAAAAAAAAAAAAAAAAAAATGCACACAACAGAAAACCAACATCTAAGAAACCTTATTTTTTTTTTTTAGTCTTCTGCATCTGTGGCTTCAAGAGGTCCTCGCAGTGCCTCCCAGAGTCGACGTGAACAACGCGGCGGGCTACATCCTGTAATTATTTTTTTTATTTAGTTTTTCAATTAAATTTGCAATATTTTTGTTTCCTGAATGTTTTTTTTTTCTCATTTTATTTTAGACTTCACAGTGTGCTCCCGACGACATTGAGGAGGGTATCGATGTGGACCTCCTCATTGATCTGATCAGAGAGTGGGAGCCGCTGTGGAACATGGGGGACTGCCGCCATTCGGATCAGATAGTGACCCGTCGGCTCTGGGATGAAGTTTGTTCCCAACTTGTTGGCTACTGGGAGGACCTTGAAGCTCGGTCCCAGTCTAAAATGCGTAAGTATATACAGTTCAGTAGGGCTGCTTGATTTAAAGCAGTGTTTCCCCAACTCCAGTCCTCGTGAACCCCAAAGGGTCATGTTTTCAGGATTTCCTTTGGTGCAACACTATGGAAATCCTGAAAACATGACCCGTGGGAGACATGTGGACTGTAGTTTGTGAAACACTGATGTTGTATACTAACCAATTTGTGCTATCTCGTTTCAGGGGAGAGAATTGTGAAGCGGTGGCGGTCTATCAGGGATCACTTTAAGAAGGAGTTCAACAAAGAGATGCGGGCCCCGAGTCGTTCTTCAGGACGCCAGAGCAAATATAAATACGCAAGAGCTCTGGCGTTCCTGCAGGCAACAATGGTCACCAGAAGGTAAATATTCAAAAGGAAATGTTTACATGTCTAACTAAATTTTTTTTCCAGCCAGGGCCATTCCACATCTCTATATTAATTGTATTATTTCTCTTTATTCCACAGTACGGTGACCAGCACTTGGGCGCCCGCAGAGTTGGGCCCTTATGGGGCGATCCCTGAGGAGACCGGCACCGAGGGACACTTTGACCGCCCCGACCCATCCGCACCAACACGTGAGCCCTCTTTCCCCTCCACCAGCGCTGCAGCATCGTGGCCGAGTGCATTGCATGAGGCTGCTGGTGAGGATATAGCTTTCCCTTTACCCCACCCTTCTGCCCCTGCCACCTCTAGTACACCTGCGGCTACTGGGTGGCACCGGCAGAGGGGTCAGGAAAGGAACTATGCGCCCGAGTTCTTGCATTTGAATGCATCTTTTCAGAACTGTCTTAAAGTATTATCTGAACAAGTTGCCGCAGGTATTAATCTGTTTTGGAGGTAAAGACACTTCTGCAAACCATGCAGTCAGAAGCAAGAGCATCACCTAATCACAGCTTTTTTTAAGTCTGCGGCGGAGCGCATAGATACGCTATCTGCTGACCAGCAGATGTATGTAATGCATACGTGCCACACTGCTCTAGTGCAGGCTATCTCCCATCCTCCTCCATCCACCCCAGTCATTCCTCCACATTCCCCCCCTCCAGCTGCCGCCCCTCCTCCCCCTGCTATTCAATATCAGCCACCTCCCCAGTTCCAGAAACCTCCCCACTATCAGCAACCTCCCCAGTACCAGCCACCTTCCCAAATACAGCCACCTTCCCAAATACAGTCACCTTCCCAACTCCAGTCACCTCAACACTACAGCCACCTCCCCAACTACAGTCACCTCCCCAACTACAGCCACCTCTCCAACTCCAGCCACCTCACCAACTCGTCCCCTCAACAACTCCAGTCACCTCTCCAGTACCAGCAACCTCCTCAGTACCAGCCACCTTCCCAACTACAGCCACCTCCCCAACTACAGCTGTTGTGACCCGCACCACAATTGTGGGTTACCAGGGCAATGGGGTACTCGGAGCCGAGCCTGTAGATTTCTATAGGGGATGTCACTGGTAGCGTGGCTCGGTCCGTGTCCCTGGCTGTCAGGCGTTAAAGGGTTTATTTACAGGGGATTTGGTAGATAACAGTTCGTGACGCCACCTGTAGTTGTCTGATCACTAAGACCAGCGCTGCAGTAGATCTCTGAGGGGATGTTGTGGCAGCTAGATGACGGGTCCCCCACAGGTGGGACTGGTCCCTCAAAGTCTATGGTTATAATGATGTAGGGTGCAGATAAATGAATCAGTCTCACACCATCCAGCGTCTTTCCATACCTTTTACTTGTCAGATGTTTAGGCAGGTCCCGGGGAGCTGGTCGGGGTGGAGACTGCACGTCCAGGTAACAGCAGAGCAGGTTAGAGGCCTCCTTAACTTTCACTATGATGAGTCCAACTAGCATGGAACTAAGTTAACTCCGAATACTCCAGCTAACTCCATAGCTGTACTGCCCGGTCAGTATTGTGGTGGAGCCTTCTATGTGGTGGAGAACAGAGTCCTTCTATGCTAGGCCTAGCCAAAAGTCCTTGTTCCTCCTGACCCCGATTACGTACCGACACTTCAAGGGCTGCTTTCTGCGACCTAAGGTCCAGTAAGACTCTGGTTGTCCCGTTACTATGAGTGAATCAATAGCAACTCCTCGGTCCCCAGTGACCGGATAATTAGTGTAGGCAATTCACTACCTAAGGCACTGCTCCGTCCTCTCCACTGTGCCCTTCGCCCTGCTTTCCACTCTCAACACAGGCACTGCACACTTCCTAAGGTAGTACAAGTCAATCCTTTCTTGCTTCTTCCTTGGAGCTCGCTGACAGATTCTCAGTATACTCCTAGTTCAGGAACACATCGACTGAACTTCACTGTCCTTGGGACAGGCAACTGAAGTTTCTGCTGCAAACTTTCCTTTCTTCAAAGCTGTCTCTGTCTTCGGGTTAAGGAACAGCTCTGACTAGGCTAAGATGAACTGGCTCACCTTACTAGCCTCCACTTTATGAACTGCTGACAGGAACCAACTGAGTGACTGTCTTTCACTTCACTTCCTGGAAGACTTCCCACTACTCCACGAATCCAGACTAGACTGACTTGTCTCTGCTGCATGTCACAAGCTTATATACCCGAGGGTGTGTCTAAAGTGTGAATGGATGATGTAAGCTTTAACTGTTACCTTTCTGTGCAGACTCCAGGATAATGTGTGCCTTACATACCAGGGCTACACATCCCCCCTTGGTAAAATACAGCACTCCCGGGCTGTGAAATATAAAAAGAAAGACATTTTGTTTTGCATTTAAACAATTAACATCAAACTCTTCCCAGCAGGGAGGTACGAAATTCTTAAAACGTTGCATTGATACAATGGACAGTAAAATACAAAAGTATCAAATCATCAAGACATTCAATAAATACACATAGTATTCTTGTGAAGGACCCGCACCAAACCTTCAACGTGGGTCCTGGGTGGGCTGCAGGACTTCTGAATGCAGACCTCGCTCAGTGCCACACCATACGGGTTTTATGTTCAGAGGTAAGTCAAGGCTTCGTGTGAAACCAAGACAAGGCACAAAGTGCAACTATTTACAAGATACAGTTTTTGGGCTGGCTCAGTCCTCAGCCACGCAGTTCATTATGAGGCACATTTTCAACTAATTCACATTATATCACAATACTTTAAATTCCTTCAAGTGCAATAAACTTCTTTATTCAACTTTATACAATTGGTCAGAAATAATAAACCTTTTCTGAGTCATAATAAACTACTGTTGATAACGAATAGGTAGCTTCCCTTTCGTTGTTCGTTCCGATCTACGTGGAGTAGCATCAGGTATATTGGTCTCTGATCTATCTGTTCTGCGTAACGACAAACTATAATACTGCCTCAATCTTTCTATGGATCTGGCAAGCGTACTGAGGGCTGGGCGGTGTGAGTCAGCTTCACCAGGGGATCCCATAGCATGGGGCTCTGCTTCCGGTGATTCTACTTCTTGAGATTCTGCAGGCTGGGGTTCTGCTGGAATAGGTACCTCTAGAACTGGTTCTGTTGGCACAATGGGTACGACTGGAGGTAGAGTTTCCTCTTGTGGCTGATAAAACTGCAACACAGGAATGATTACCGCATCTCCCAGTCTGGGCCAATCCGCAGGTAAATCTCCCAGATCCATGTGTATAACCGCTTCAACACTTTCTTCTCGATTGACGACAGGGTTCTCTTCACGAAGCTTTAATGGCTCTGGACACAATTTTAAATGGTCTCTAGACACAGTGGTGGTCGTTCTTCCTCCATCCTTACTGATGATACAGACTTTTCTGTTATCATATTTGGAATCTTGTACGACATATGGTTCTTGTTCCCACTGGTTGTCCAACTTGTGTAGCTTCCTTTTCCTCTTTAACACAATTTCTCCAGGCGTGAAAGGCTTAGCGGGAGCATTCTTGTTGTAAATATTCTCCTGCTTTTCCCGTGCTTTATTAAGACTTTCTTCTACGCAGGCTTGCACTCTTCTGTATTGCTCTTGTCGATTTGTGTCCCAATTTCCAATGGTGTCATCTGCCTCGGGTTCCACCACACCAAGTTCCAAGTCCATTGGCAGTCTTCCAGGCCTTGCTCTCATAAGGTAAGCTGGTGTGCAGTTGGTAGAACTCACTGGTATGTGGTTGTACAAGTCAACCAGGTCAGGTAACAATTCTGGCCACCGATTTCTTTCTTCCAGCGGTATGGATTTTAGCAAGTCAACGACAATGTGGTTCATTTTCTCGCAAAGGCCGTTGGTTTGGGGGTGGTATGGCGTCGTTCTAATTTTCTTACACCCATACAAGTGACAAAATTCCTTAAACAGATCCGCTTCAAAAGCAGGGCCTTGATCAGTCAGTACCTGCTCTGGATACCCATGCGGTCTGCAGAAGCTTGCTTGAAAGGTCCTTGCTGCCGTCACTGCTGTCTGATCCTTGACGGGGATGACCACCAAAAATCTCGAATAATGATCCACCATGGTCAGGGCATATGAGTATCCAGACCTGCTTGGCGACAATTTGACGTGGTCCAAGGCCACGATCTCCAAGGGACGAGTCGTCCGGATAGGCTGCAGGGGTGCCTTCTGACTACCGTAGTCCTTTCGTCTGAGACCACAGGGTCCACAGTTCCGACACCACCTCTCGATGGAGCTGCGCATTCCTACCCAGTAGAACCGGCACCTCAACAGAGTCTCCAGCTTTCTCCAGCCAAATGTCCTGCTTGATCGTGGTACGCTTCCAACACCATTTGGACGTCTGCCTTGGGGACCACTATCTGCCATACCATCTCATGGGTTCTGGGGTTGACGTATCTCCTGCACAACTTCTCACGGTATAGGAACAACCGGCTTCTCTCATTCCACAGGAGCTTTGCTGACATAGGTGCATCTTTTTCCAAGGAGGAACCTTCCTGTCTTAACAACTCCTTGATACGGCTGACCACTGGATCGCTGTCCTGAGTCTCTTTCCAGCTGTGATGGGGTAAGGGATTTAATGATGCGCCATACTGCTTTCTGTAGACACGCTGCTCATGGATTATCCCATTTCGATGGAACGCAGGTAGCTCAATTTCTTCCAGGTCGTCCGATTCTTCTTCCGTGTCAGATTCATGCGGCATTCGGGACAATGCGTCGGCGTTAGCATTCTTACGGCCTGCTCGGTACTTGATGGTAAACTGGTAATTTGATAACCGAGCCATCCAACGCTGCTCCATGGCTCCCAGCTTGGCTGTTTCCAGGTGCGTTAACGGGTTGTTGTCTGTGTACGCCGTGAACTTGTTGGAGGCAAGGTAGTGCTTAAATCTTTCAGTAATGGCCCAGACCAGCGCCAGAAACTCCAGCTTGAAGCTGCTGTAATTTTCCGGATTCCTCTCAGTTGGCCTGAGTTTTCTGCTGGCGTAAGCGATGACTTTTTCTTGGCCATTCTGCTTCTGACTGAGAACTGCTCCCAAACCTTCATTACTGGCGTCGGTGTACAGCAGGAACGGTTGGCTGTAATCATGATAAGTCAAGATTTCATCACCTGTAAGGATCTCTTTCATCTTTTGGAATGCTTCAGCCTGTTCCTTACCCCAATTAAAGGGAGGGTTTCTGCTCTTTAGGGATTGTCCTACTAGGAGGTCCTGTAGAGGCGCTGCCTTCTTCGTGTAATCTTTCACGAACCTCCTGTAGTAACCCGTTAGTCCCAGGAACTGTCGCACTTCCTTGAGGTTCTTCGGCTCCGGCCATTTCTGGATGGCGGTGACTTTCTCTGGGTCCGGCGCTACTCCCTCTGAACTGACGATGTGCCCCAAGTATTGTACCTTCTGTTTGAGTAGATGGCATTTTGAGGGTTTCAACTTCATCCTGTACCTGGACAGGGACTCGAATACTTCTGCCAGGTGCTTCAGATGGTCCTCATATGTCTTGGAGTATACGATGACGTCATCTAGGTATAGCAGCACGGTTTCAAAATTGAGATGTCCCAGGCAGTTCTCCATCACTCTCTGAAATGTTCCCGGGGCACTGCTGAGCCCAAACGGCATTCTGTCGAACTCACAGAGCCCCATTGGGGTGGTGAAAGCCGTTTTCTCATGATCCTCCTCAGCCACAGCCACTTGCCAGTACCCACTAGTCAGATCAAGGGTAGAAAAGTAGTTAGCCGTTTTCAGAGCAGCTAAGGACTCCTCAATTCGTGGTAATGGGTAAGCATCTTTATGTGTTATGCGATTCACTTGCCTGTAATCCACACACATTCTCATACTACCATCTTTCTTTTTAACCAGAACTAGAGGTGCTGCCCAGGGGCTACAACTATCCCTTATCACCCCGGCTTCCTTCATATCATGTAACATTTCCTTAGCTTTCTGATAATGGGCTGGAGGTATAGGCCTGTACCGCTCTTTAATGGGAGGGTGACCACCTGTAGGGATATGATGCTGTACTCCCTTAATGGCCCCAAAGTCGAGGGGGTGTTTACTAAACACTTGTGCGTACTCTTGTACCACCCGTAATACCCCTTGTTTCTGGTGGACGGGAGTGGTGTCTGTCCCGACATGGAGTTGCTGGCACCAATCCGCCACCTGAGTTGCCGGGTCATTATCCTCCGCTAGTTGGCGGGAGTCTAAGGACTCAGTCAGGAGAATAGAATTATTATCGACGGCATGTAATTTAGCAACTGTTGCATAACGGGGTAAATTTACTTCATCATCTCCCAGTTGAGAAGCCGTACCGGTACTCTCCCATTTATCACTTCCACTACCCCCCTCGCTGTCATGAGTGTGGGTCTATGTTCTGAGCAATGGGGTTCTACTACTGCTTGGTAGTTTTGTCCTCTCAGACCTATGGCTGCCCTACACCATATTATCATTTCACTCATTGGGGGTATCACAATAGGATTCGAGTCGGTGACCCGTACATTACCAATTTCGCCGTCTGTAAGCTTCGCTTGCTGCTGACACATCAGGGCCCGGATCTCTCTCTGGATCACTCCCTTCTGCCTTGGTCGGGCGATCTCAGCGAGCTGTTGGAGTAGAAACACAACTTCTCCCAGACAGTTACTGATAATGTTAGTACCCAAAATTATATTTAAACCGTTCTCTTCATTTACAGTCTTTACTACTAGAAGCCCCTGGTCTTTCAACTCCTCTCTGCCCACTTTCACATCCACACTTTTGGTCCCGAGTACTTCCACAGGGAGACCATTAGAAGCATACACGGTAAAGTCAGGGCTCGGGGGTTGAAGACTATCCATAGACCAGAACTTTGTATATAGGACATCAGGTATTATGGTCACCTGAGACCCAGTATCTAGCAACGCCGGAACTGCAATCCCATCCAGAATGATGGACAGGTAGGGTCGTCCACCCACGAACCTGCGGTTCCAATCTAAGGGGCCTGACGAGTCTCCACCTGGGTGTTGGCCCTCGGACCCAGGTTCTGCCCGTTTAAAGGACACTGTGTCGACATATGACCTTTCCGGTTGCAGCGGTAACAGATGATCTCCCGGCGAGGAGGGTGCTGGTCAGGGGTTGCTCCTGGGGGTGGCGTTGTCCTCCTCCGGTGGGGTGACGTCCTCCTTCTCCTCCGGTTCATCCATGGGACACCCTCCGGGCAGTCGGCTAATAAGATCTTTCCTTCTTCCTCTTTCCGCAGCTGCAGGGCATTCATCACAGCACCCAGATTTTTAGTCAACTGGCGCACCTCCGAGCGCAGACAGTCCAATTCACTAGGGGGCATCACCTGCGTTGTGGCTTCTGCCGCTAGCGGAGAAAAGGTGGTAACTGCCGGTTCCAGAGTGATTTCACCCTGGTGATGTTGGGTTGCCACTTCAGGTTTGCCCAGGGGTCGCAGTCCTTTTATTGCCATGTCCTTTAGGGCATCAAAGGTGGCATCTGGATGATCTAAAGACCACCAATTTACAGTTCTGCGTTCCGATTGGGACCTCAGTCCTTGCACAAATTGTTCTTTCAGCATCTTACTTTCATCAATGACACTTATGGTATTAACCTGCTTGAGGGCTCTCAGGGCCCCTTGTAGTCGGCAGGCATAGTCCCTTATACTGTCACTTGGTTGCTGTGAACAGTTGTAGAATGCCATCCGGAGATCTGTTTCGGTGCGATCTTCAAAAATGGCCTGTAACTTTAAGAGGATCGCAGGCACCAACTCCTGGTCCGTGGTAGCCCAAGTCTCCACTTCTCTCTCAGCAGCGCCAGTTAGCTGCCCTATTAATACTGCAGCTTTTTGCCTCTCAGACATAGAGTACATTTCCAGGACACTGCATATCTTCCGTTTGAATCCTGCTAAAGTGCCTGGCTCGCCGCTGTACTGGGGAAGCCATTTTGCCCCAGGCATATATGGGAGCGTTAGTGGCATGAGCGGGACTACCGGGCCGGGTGCTGGGCCTGCGCCCCCATCCGGCGCTACAATGCCACGCGGCGCGGGGTCGGGGCCTCCGGCTGGGGCCGCACTGTCGGCCGGTTGTTGCGACATATTAGTGCCCCCTTGGTTAATCGGGGCCTACCGTTTCCAGAAGCTGCCGCTCCACAAGCACAGCGATGGGGACAGGACCTTCGTCGCAGGCGCTCTGATGTCAGAGCGTTCACTTCCTGTCGCAGGACCTGCCGCTGAGTCAGAGCCGGGGGCGTGTCCGAGACTCTGCACGCCTTTCAGGTACGCCCACCTTCTTCTCCAGCGCCTCAGGGCGCGAATATGGCGGCAAATATGGCGGTATTTGGCGCCAAAAGCACAGACAGTCTTTTTCACCAAAACACTCCACAGGCACACAGGGCTCGCAATGCTGCAAGTTTCGGATCCTGTTCGTGACGCCAAGTTTTTGTTGTGACCCGCACCACAATTGTGGGTTACCAGGGCAATGGGGTACTCGGAGCCGAGCCTGTAGATTTCTATAGGGGATGTCACTGGTAGCGTGGCTCGGTCCGTGTCCCTGGCGGTCAGGCGTTAAAGGGTTTATTTACAGGGGATTTGGTAGATAACAGTTCGTGACGCCACCTGTAGTTGTCTGATCACTAAGACCAGCGCTGCTGTAGATCTCTGAGGGGATGTTGTGGCAGCTAGATGACGGGTCCCCCACAGGTGGGACTGGTCCCTCAAAGTCTATGGTTATAATGATGTAGGGTGCAGATAAATGAATCAGTCTCACACCATCCAGCGTCTTTCCATACCTTTTACTTGTCAGATGTTTAGGCAGGTCCCGGGGAGCTGGTCGGGGTGGAGACTGCACGTCCAGGTAACAGCAGAGCAGGTTAGAGGCCTCCTTAACTTTCACTATGATGAGTCCAACTAGCATGGAACTAAGTTAACTCCGAATACTCCAGCTAACTCCATAGCTGTATTGCCCGGTCAGTTTTGTGGTGGAGCCTTCTATGTGGTGAGAACAGAGTCCTTCTATGCTAGGCCTAGCCAAAAGTCCTTGTTCCTCCTGACCCCGATTACGTACCGACACTTCAAGGGCTGCTTTCTGCGACCTAAGGTCCAGTAAGACTCTGGTTGTCCCGTTACTATGAGTGAATCAATAGCAACTCCTCGGTCCCCAGTGACCGGATAATTAGTGTAGGCAATTCACTACCTAAGGCACTGCTCCGTCCTCTCCACTGTGCCCTTCGCCCTGCTTTCCACTCTCAACACAGGCACTGCACACTTCCTAAGGTAGTACAAGTCAATCCTTTCTTGCTTCTTCCTTGGAGCTCGCTGACAGATTCTCAGTATACTCCTAGTTCAGGAACACATCGACTGAACTTCACTGTCCTTGGGACAGGCAACTGAAGTTTCTGCTGCAAACTTTCCTTTCTTCAAAGCTGTCTCTGTCTTCGGGTTAAGGAACAGCTCTGACTAGGCTAAGATGAACTGGCTCACCCTTACTAGCCTCCACTTTATGAACTGCTGACAGGAACCAACTGAGTGACTGTCTTTCACTTCACTTCCTGGAAGACTCCTCACTACTCCTCGAGTCCAGACTAGACTGACTTGTCTCTGCTGCATGTCACAAGCTTATATACCCCGAGGGTGTGTCTAAAGTGTGAATGGATGATGTGAGCTTTAACTGTTACCTTTCTGTGCAGACTCCAGGATAATGTGTGCCTTACATACCAGGGCTACACACAGCCACCTCCCCAACTCCAGCCACCTCAACAACTACAGCCACCTCACCAACTCCAGCCACCTCACCAACTACAGCCACCTCCCCAACTCCAGTCCCCTCAACAACTCCAGTCACCTCCCCAGTACCAGCAACCTCCCCAGTACCAGCCAGCTACCCTGTACCAACCACCTACCCCGTACCACACTCCCACCTCTTACCAATGTCTTTCCCCCTTTCAATTCCCTACCATATCACCTGCTCCTCCAGTCCCTGCCCCACCCTCCACTCCACCACCCATCACCGATTCTGCCTCCAACTTGTCCTCCCATTCTTTAACTCTTTCCACCCTTCACCTCTTACTGTTCCTTCCCCACCACCATCCCAATCCTCTCTACACACTCCCACGGTCGAAGTGTCCCGCAGCCCCTCCAATAGTATGTCCACCCCACACTACACTACGTTGTAATGTATTTAACATTAAAAAAAAAACAATCAGTCTTTTAATGAAAAATTCAAAATTTTATTAAAAAAAGTTTTCAAGTCAAATTTAACAAAGTGGTTAAAAAAAAGATGGTCAAGAAAAGTTGAATTGTTTGATTAAAATTCTGTCTGTCATTTATTTCTAAGGTACCATATGTAAGGTTACATCTGTAAAAATAAAGATAACCTACAGTAAAAAGGTAAAACACAGTAACAACATTACATATATTTAGGGTATAAAAACCACAAGCATAACATAGAGAAAATAAAGAAAAAACAAGTTAGACTTCTTTTTACAGAACATGACTTTGGTTCTAGTAATCACCAATTTCTCAAACTCGGTCATCCTGCCAGTCTACTAGTCCTTCTGGTGAAATAAAATATTCTGCAAATCTGTCCCTCATCCATGAAACAGCCAGTGAACTGCGATTGGTATTGTTCTGGTAATCATGTAAGGTGGTGTCTTGCGAGTGGTCCTCAATGGTAATCTGTTCTTTGCATATCACAAAATTATGCAGGACCACGCAGGCTTTAATGACTTCGTCCACAGTGTCAGTCTTTATATTTATGGCTGTCAATAGTACACGCCACTTTGCTGTCAGGATTCCAAAAGTGCACTCCACCATTCTTCTTGCTCTTGTGAGCCGGTAATTAAAAATGCGTTTGGTATGGGTTAATCCTCTGCTGGCATAAGGCTTTAAGAGATGTTCAGAGAGCTGGAAGGCTTCATCACAGAAACACACGAAAGGCATAGGTGGCCCAGTGGTTTGAGGCAGCGGCCTAGGGGCTGGGAAATGGAAGGTGTTCCCATACAGTCGACGTCCCATCGCAGAAAGTTTGAAAACCTGGGAATCATTAGATCGTCCGTATGCCCCAATGTCCACAGCTATGAACTTGTATTCTGCGTCAGCGATGGCCATCAGGACAACAGAAAAATATTTCTTGTAATTAAAATGTTCGGATCCTGTTCCCGCTGGCTTGACAATCCGGACATGTTTCCCATCAACAGCTCCAAGGCAATTAGGAAACTGGCAGATCTGTAGAAACTTCTCCGCAATTTGCACGCACCGTTCTGTAGTCGGCTCAGGCAGAAATTCACTGACCAAACAGTCCCACAGTGCACGGCAGGTGTGCTTGATGATGCCCGATATTGTAGATATTCCAAGTCTAAACTGAAAATGTAGTGAGGAGAGCGATTCTCCACTTGCAAGGAATCTGTAAACAAAAAAGAAAAATTAGCTCACAATCACAGCATTACATCGCAGAACTCAGCTATAACAATTGGAGATACACAAAAAATGCATTTGAATGAAATAAACACAAGTTTTTGACCATTTTTTATTGCACTGGTAATCCTTCGATTCCCTTTTTGTCCTATAATAAAAAATAATAACAACAATACAAGTGTGTTCAAGCGAGCAGATCCAATACATATAGCTTACCTTATAGTGACCATGATATGCTCCGCCGGAGAAATCAAGAAGCGACAGTAGGTGTCACATCTCCTGATCTGGTCTTCAATCCGCTCCACCAACATATCAAAAGTTTCCTTCTTCTTCCGAAGATATGAAAAAAATGTATCCGGATATTGTCGCAGCTCCATGTTTAGTGTGCTATACACACCACGGGTTAATCTCTATGCCGTGATGGGGTGGATCCACATATGGCGTCGTCACTGGCGCTGACCCATAATGCGCTGCTCGATCTTTCTCGCCTCCATAACAATAATCTTCAAGCGATTCGCCTCCGCAGTAAAATCGACAAGATTCTTGAAAATATTCCCAATAATGACATCCATCTTTGCCAGTCACTTGCTCTTCTCTCCAACCTGTCAAAGATGGGCTGTAGGAACAGTGTATATATAGGATTACAGTAGCCAATCAGGTTTGGAAACAAAAGGGGCATTTTGAAAACCGGATCCGTCGTAATCCGTCAAAAAAACGGATAAAAAATGGATGAAACTGATGCGCCGGATCTGGTTTAGCGGATCAGGCAGAAAACCGGATCCGGCGCATCAGGTTTTTCACAAAATAGCCGCATCCTGCGCTCCGGCACGACGCTGGATCGTGCCTGACGTCAAAAAACTGATGTGTGAAAGTAGCCTAAGAGACAGAGTTAGAACAGAGTTCAGACAAGGTAATGACACGAGACAAGATACAGGGACAAAGACACAGGGACCAGGATATTCTACCTCCTGGAGGGCGGCAAGGACAATACAAAACAAGGTCAGGAGCAATAGCACAGAGGCCAGGATATTCTGCCTCCTGGAGAGCGAACAAACAGGTACAAGGCAAAGATGGAGGAACACAGAGCAAGACCTGGCAGCTCAGTAGCAATAAACTAACTGAGTTAACACATTGCATAGGCAAGATCCACAGGGTGGAGCTGCCCTAAATACTAGAGGGCTAATGGTAATTGGTCAGGGATATATTAGATAGGTGCACCCTGACTCCATAAGCATACCTCCCAGCTTTTGAAGACGGGAAAGAGGGATAAAGGCGGCACATTTTAGGCCATGCCCCAACCACACCCATTTTCAACTAGGCACACCCATGTCCACGCCCAACCACACCCATTTAGCACTGCTAATCACACTGACTGGTACGGAGGGCACAGTGGCTGGTACTGTGGGCACACTGGTACTGAGTAAAAGAAAGAACAGAGAGAGAAAAGAGAAAACAAGAGAGAGAAAGGAAGAGAAAGAAAGAACAGAGAGAAAGAAAGAAGGAAAGCAAGAAAGAACAGACAGAGAGAGAGAAAGAAAGAAACAAAGAAAGAAAGGGGAAAGAAGGAAAAAACAGAGAGAGAAAGGGGACAGAAAAAAGAACAGAGAGAGAGAGAAAAAAAGAAAGGGGAAAGAAAGAACAGAGATGGAGAAAGAAAGAGGGGAAAGAAAGAACAGAGAGGGAGGGAGAAAGAAAGAGGGGAAAGAAATAACAGAAAGAGAAAGAAAGACGGGAAAGAAAGAAAAGAGAGAGAAAGAAAGACGGGAAAGAAAGAGCAGAGAGAGAAAGAAAGACGGGAAAGAAAAAAGAAAGAAAGAAAAAGAAAGAAAGAAAGAAAGAAAGAAAGAAAGAAAGAAAGAAAGAAAGAAAAGGAGAGAAAGAAAGAGGGGACAGAAAAAAAGAACAGAGAGAGAAAAAAAGAAAGAGGGTAAAGAAAGAAAGAACAGAGTTGGTACACCCAACTATTACAGTTTGGAATTTAAGTTTCAATGAGGATCTGATGGTTAAAGGAAAGGTGAAAGACTTCTTCGCTGGAGCCTTGATAACTCATGCAACAACTTCAATTTTGTTTTTATTCCAGCCACACTCAGATAGCACAAACATCAGTTTCATACAGTAGTATTGGTATAAAAACGTAAGGAAAGTAACGCAGGTCGATGACTGAAAGTAAGTGCAGGCCTATCTGTCTGGGAGGCCTACTTACACAGAGTAGAAACAGTATAATAGGCCTCTGACAAAACTTCTACTACAGGCAAAGCACCAGATGAACTTGGAGTCTCTACATTTTAATAAATTGTTTGTAACATCAGCAGCAGTAGCAACAGCAGGCACAGAAGACACCACAAAGATGGCAAAGACTGCAATAACATGAGATCGATGCATGTCACTAAAATGTGCCCCATCGCCTTGTCTTCTCAGTCTGATACTGGGTTGCAAAAGTCATTTGAGATCCATGACTTTTTCATTTTGATGAAAGTTAGGTGGTCTACACTTTGAGGGGATAGCTGGATGCACTTAACTGTCAGGACACCACCATCAGCGCTGAGGATACTTTCTGAGAGAACGCTGGCTCCAGGGCATGACAAAACCTCCAAGATGTGACAGGTGAGCTCAGGCCATGCTTCCATTTTTGAAGACAAAAATGTAAAAGGGTCCAAACTCCCCCTGATGTCATTGATATTGAGCTCTAGATACTCCTGCACCATCTACTCCAGTCGTTCACAACATGTCAGTCTTGTACTCTGTTCTGCTGGTTCACAGACTGGTCTAAAAAATGTGTGAAATAACTCACAGAAATTGCTTCTGCCACTTACACTGCTGCTACTAATGTTTTGGCAACAACGCCATGTCGTTCCAGGGGTTTGACATCTAGAAGTGGGATGCACACTATGTGCCACACTGCTGTCTTGGGGAAAACCATTCTTAAGATTGTCTACAAGTGTGTTTCGATACTCCAGCATACACGCATCGCTTTCCGGGGGGAATATCTGGCTAAATTTACTCTTGTACCGTGGATCCAACAAAGTCACAACCCAGTAGTCAGTACTATTTCTAACCCTAAGAATACGGGCATTATATTGAAGCCAGTGCAGCAAGAAGGTGCTCATGTGTCGGACGCTTCCATAGCCTTATAGTCTCATATTCAAGGATTTTATACTTCTTATCTCATATGCTATGTTTTTTAAGAGTCTACAAAACATGTTTTGGGTGCATGGTAAATAAAGTCATCATGACCTGGGTAACAGGTAACAGAAAAGTGACTTGCTCACAACAAGTGAGCTTTATTTTCTCTGAGCTCTCGTTATTTCAGGGCCTTTTCTCTTAATTAGGCCTCACTGGTTGTCTGACCTATCTGACTTTGTGTCAGACCAAAAACAGCTACAACACACTCAAGTTTGCTTCCTACGTACCCTCCCGCCAACCAAGGACAACAGAGATGGGATCATTATCCTATTCATCTCCTGACTTGCACATTCATCACCTTGTCCTCCTCCATTTGTTCTTTGGCTCCTTCACCTTCACTAACAGTTTGTCTGGTACCATGTGCCAACCTTGATTGCTGTAAGCCACTCTCCTTTGGCCTCCACCTTCCGCATACTCCTCTGATTCCACCTCTACCCCTGGGACCACCACCACCACATGCAGACTATTCAAAGTGTGCTCCAGCATGTAGATTACCAGAATAGTGATGAAACTATAGGGAAATAGTGAAAAACTATAGGGAAAAAAATACTTTATCTAAAGAACGAATTAAAGCTGACAAAAAGAAAACAGAGAAGCACATTGCTAAGAGAGTATAACTAATCCCAAACTGTTCTTCAACTATGTCAATAGTAAAAGAATCACAAGTGAAAGTGTAGGCCCCTTAAAAACTGTGAGGAAAGAATGGCTGTAGATGACGAGGAAAAAGCTAATATATTAAACACCTTCTTCTCCATGGTATTCATGGTGTAAAATTAAATGCTAGGTGAAATGCTGAGATACAAAGAAAACCCTATATTAAGGGTCACCAATTAAACCCAAGAAGAGGTGCGAAACCGGCTAAATAAGATTAAAATCAGATAAATCTCTGGGTCCGGATGGCATACACCCACGAGTACTAAGCGAACTAAGTAATGTAATAGACAACCATTATTTCTTATATTTAGGGACTCTATAGTGACGGGGTCTGTTCCACAGGACTGGCGCATAGCAAATGTGGTACCAATATTCAAAAAGGACTCTAAAAGTGACCCTGGAATTATAGGCCAGTAAGTCTAACCTCTATTGTTGGTAAAATATGTGAAGGGTTTTGAGGGATGTTATTCTGGATTTTCTCAATGAGAATAACTGTGTAACTCCATATCAGCATGGGTTAATGAGGAATCGCTCCTGTCAAATGAATCTAATCAGTCTTTATAAAGAGGTAAGCTATAGACTGGACCAAGGTGAGTCATTGGACGTGGTATATCTTGATTTTTCCAAAGTGTTTGATACCGTGCCACACAAGAGGTTGGTACACAAAATGAGAATGCTGGGTCTGGGGGAAAATGTGTGTAAATGGGTAAGTAACTGGCTTAGTGATAGAAAGCAGAGGGTGGTTATAAATGATATATTCTCTAACTGGGCTCTGTGATTAGTGGGGTACCACAGGGGTCGGTCTGACCAGTGGGGACAACAGGAGTTGCTGTGACCAGTGGGGACCGCAGGGGGCGCTGTGACCAGTGAGGACCGCAGGGGGCGCTGTGACCAGTGAGGACCGCAGGGGTCGGTGTGACCAGTGGGGACCGCAGGGGTCAGTGTGACCAGTGGGGACCGCAGGGGTCAGTGTTGGGACCTATTCTCTTCAACATATTTATTAACGATCTGGTAGAAGGTTTACACAGTAAAATATTGATATTTGCAGATGATACAAAACTATGTAAAGAAGTCAGCACAAGAAAAGATAGTATCCTGCTACAGATGGATCTGGATAAGTTGGAAACTTGGGCAGAAAGGTGTCAGATGTGGTTTAACAATGATAAATGTAAGGTTATACACATGGGAAGAAGGAATCAATATCACCATTACACACTGAACAGGAAACCACTGGGTAAATCTGACATGGAGAAGGACTTGGGGATACTAGTTAATGATAAACTTACCTGGAGCAGCCAGTGCCAGGCAGCAGCTGCCAAGGCAAACAGGATCATGGGGTGCACTAAAAGAGGTCTGGATAAAAAATATCTAAAAGTTCAAATTACCCCCATTCAAAATAAAACAATAATAATAAAAAATAAACATATTTGGTGTCACTGGGTTCAGAATTGCCTAATCTATCAATATATAAAAATAATTAATCCAATCAGATTAATGCCAAAATTATAATTTTTTTTAGTCAACGCAACAAGGGGTTAATACTTCATGTTTTTTACAGAACATTTTTCATGTGGAGACACGCAGAGCCCTCCCAGTGATCACGAGTGCCATCTCCTCAGCAATAGCGCCGCCACCACTCTCCTCAACCTGATCGCCATCTCCCTCATCATTAGTGCCTTGGTCACTCTCCTCTGTACGCGCACTGTCCCATCCAGCCGTGTGCCATCTCTGCAGGCCGCGAGTTGCATCAGTCAGCACATCTGTTGAGGAGGGGGAAGGCGCGTGGGCTGAGGAGAGTGATGGTGCTATTGCTGGGGAGATAGTGCGTGCCAACAGGTAGGACTGTGATATATGAAGAGACCATAACAGCATTGTAATGGGCAGAGGCAATAACTTATTTTTTTTTTGTAAGGCCAATATACATTATGAAGCATCATGTGGGTCACTGTACAGTTTGGAGAATCATGTGGGGTTATTATACAGTATGGAGCATCATTAGGGGTCATTATACAGTATGGAGCATCATGTGTGGCCATTATTCAATATATAGAATCATGTGTATCCATTATACAGTATGAAGCTTCAGGTGTGCCCATTATACTGTATGGAGCTTAATGTATGGACATTTTACTGCATGGAGCACTATGTGGGGCCATTATACCGTATGGAGCACTATGTATGCCTATTTTACAGTATGGAGCACTATGTGGTGATTATTATACAGTATAGAGCAATATGTGTGGCCATTATACTGCATGGAGCGTCATGTGGGGTCACTTTACAGTATGGAGCATTATACAGTATGGAGCTTAATGTGTGGCTATTACACTGTATGGAGCACTGTGTAGGGCCATTATATAATATGGATCATCTCGTGTGGCCATTAGACAGTATGGAGCATCATGTGGGGCCATTACACTGTAAAGAGCATCATGTGGGGTCTCTATATTGTATGGAGCATCATGTGTGGCCATTAAACAGTATGGATCATAAATGGAGTCACTATACAGTATGGAGCATCATGTGGGGTCACTATACAGTATGGAGCATCATGCGGGGAAATTACACAGTATGGAACACTATCTGGCACCCATTATACCGTATGGAGCATCATGTGGGGCCATTATACAATATGGAGCATCATGTGGAGCCAGTATACAGTGTGTAGCACTATGTTGAGACATTATACAGTATGGAGCACTATGTGGGACCATTATACAGTATGAAGTACAATGTGAGGCCTATTATACTTTATGGAACACTATGTTGGGCAATTATAATGTATGGAAGGCAATGCAGGGCCCCGTTAAACACGATATGGAGCACTATGTGGGGCCATTACACTTTATCCATGTCAATGTGGAGCATATTGTACTATAATGAGGACTATATGGAGCCATTGTACTGTATGGAGGACTTTATGTGCCCGTTATACTGTATGGAGGGCTGTGTGGGGTTTACAGTTGGAGAATCATACTGTGATGGGGTCAGCATTCGTTGTTGGGGCACTGAGGGAGGGGGGTACAGTAGGGTCATAATTCTGTGCGTGTGGAGGAAGTCACTGTGAGGGTATAATACTGTGTTTGGGAGCACTTTTGTTTGCATCATTATTATTATTATTTATTATTATAGCGCCATTTATTCCATGGCACATTTGAGAAGGGGTATACATAATAAAAACAAGTACAATAATCTTAAACAGTACAAGTCACGACTGGTCCAGGAGGAGAGACAGGACCCTGCCTGCGAGGGCTCACAGTCTACAAAGGGTGAGGATACAGTCGGTGAGGGTAGAGCCGGTCGTGCAGTGGCTTGGTCAATCGATGGTTACTGCAGGTTGTAGGCTTGTCAGAAGAGGTAGGTTTTCAGGTTCTTTTTGAAGCTTTATTATCTTGTTTATTTAAGTTTTCTTTATCATTTTTAATACATATTTAAATTAGGCCATTTCCTATTTACTGCTCTTGCATAACATATTACATTGTTCCACTATAATTCCAAAAGTTAAACAATTTATTTGACAAGGAAAAACTTCCTCAATTGTAGATTTTTTTTTAAAGAAATATCAAGGCTGGCCCGCCACTTTGTCCAAGCTTTTAACTTTGTCCCTCTGTGTATTTGAGTTTGACATCCCTGGCTTAAAGGGTTTGTTCTCATCATGATTAAGAGTTACAGTTACATAGAGGTTGTAAAAACTAACAACTTTGCAAATTTACTTTTAATTAAAAATCCTTTTCAGTCTCAACAAAAGATCTCCATTGCAATCGGTGGCTAGTATCTCAGGACTGGAGTGCAGCACTTACAAGCTCTTTGCTATAGACTCTATAGCGCTAATGTATAAATTGTGATTCTAAACTAAAAACTCAGTATTCAGCTTAAATTGCCGTGTTGGAACTATGCGATAAAAAAGTGGGTTTTTGACTGACAGTTTGTGCACTCGGTCTCTAATTGGTTCGCCATCACTGCTCAAAAGGATATAGATCAGCAAGCCGGTCTCATTACCTGTCTTGTAGTTATCCAGGAAACTCTCCCTTCCCACACTGACAACCAAATATGCTATAAGTGTAGGGAGCAGAGGATGAGGATGTGAAAAAATATGTTGTTGTTAGAGTTGAGCGAAACAGGTCGGTCAGATTCAAAAGTCGCCGACTTTCGCCAAAGTCGAGTTTCAGCCAACGCGTGCAGTCAGCAATGCAGTCGTCTACCCAACAAGCGCCCAAGTCAGTTTTCCCATAATGCTTGCAGGCGCCTTTTTTTAGCCAATGAGCAAGGACGTACACTGTGGGCAATGAGATGACATGGGCAGCATCCACCACCATCTTAGAGAAGGGCATTGCAGTGATTTTCTTGCTTTGTGTGGCGTCATAGTGTCTATAAAAGCCCTGACCGCCGACCTCCATTTTACTTCTGCCGATCTTAACAGTAGGGAGTGGTTGCTGATGCTGTTTATCAGTAGGGAGAGAGTTAGGGCGGAAAGAGAAGTTCTTCTGTGCTTGTGCTGATAGTAATTGTGCTGTACAGTTAGTGTGCAGTGACAGGGGAGGATTTTGTTGTGTGCAGCAGCGCTGGTTATTAGGCTGCCTGATAGCTGTATTGCTGTGTGTACACTGCTGTGCAGACTGCTTTTTACACAGCACTGACACTTTTATTCTTTTTTTCTGCACAGTTACCGACCGTTCATTTTTTCCCACACCGTATAGAGCTGTACGCTCCTCACACACTACCGTGTACCGGCTGGTATCACGGACAAATAAATGCTGACTATCTGTGTGTGACTCCGGAAATATATACGGAGATTGCAATTTTCCCCTTCTGAGACAGTACCGTATATCAGCTCTTTGTATTACGGTCAAACAGGGTGGATTGATTTAAATCAAATGATTTTTTTAATATAAATCACGATTAAAATCTAAAACTTTCAATCATTGTTCAATTAACTCCACACTTCTAGCTTGGTTTCACTTTCTGTAGCTTGGTTTCAGTTTCTTTTTCCATTCAGTTGACATGCCCAAACTTGTTGGATAGTCAGTCAGCAGTACTTGGCTGTAGTAACAATCAAACTTCAGAAGTGATCTGCGTGAGCCATGGCAGGTCGTAAGAGAGACCCTATTTGGGTTCATTTTGTTGAGATGCCAGCAGAGCTTGGAAAGAAAGGTGGGAGAGCAAAGTGCAAATACTGTCAAAAGGATATCCAAGGACTTGTTTGCCGTTTGAAATCACATTATGAAAACTGCAACCAGAAGGGAAATGAAGATGTTGATAGTGATACAACTAATGTCAATGAACCCCCACAGCTTCTTATGCACCAGGACCCTAGCACTAGTGGTAAGTCTGGCAATTACAACCTATTTTAACAGACGTTTTACTGGGATGGTTAAAGTCTATGAAAAGAAAAATTTCTAGCACTAGTTCTGGAGTATAGAATTTAAATTTATGTTAAGGCAATATTTCACAGAAGATTAACGTTAAGTAAAAATAAAAGAGTGTGTATACGCCAATTTTTTTTTATTGTAGGCTACAATTCACTTTTGAAGTCTGCCAAATTGACCATTTTTTTAAAAAAACATTTTTAAAACTTTTGTGACATAACTTTTTTCAGTTGCTCTGATATTACTAGTATTACAGCAACTTCACCGGAAACTTGAGTAGCATAACTTTTGAGACAGCCCTTATAGGACGAGGACCATTACATTGTTCAAAAAGTTTGTTTCAAAATATTTTCGTTATATTTCTTCAAATACGCAGTCGAATTATATTTTTAATTACTGTGCTTTCAGGGTCAAATATGGCTTGTGCTGCACGTGACAATCAATATCTGGGTACAACTTCAACAAAGCAGCCCAACAAAAAACTTTGCGTGCAAAGTGTAGAAAAATTCCTCTTAAAGACTACGACGAGCCAGAAAGAACATTTTGATGAATTAATTGCTAAATTCATATTTGCAACCAATTCTTCTTTCCGACTAGTTGAACACCCATTGTTTGTACAAATGATCGAAGGAATAAGACCAGGCTACAAACCACCAAGTAGATTTGATATCTCAGGAAAACATCTTCAGGCTGTATACGACAAAGAAAGAGCGGCTTGTACAAAATATTTGAAAGACAAAGTTGTTAACATGAGCTTGGATGGTTGGAGCAACATCCACAACGACCCCATAATTTGCACTTGTGTCACAACAGAAGATGGTGAAACTTACCTTACAGAAATCGACACATCTGGAAATTCACATACTGCTGAATATTTACTTGAAATTGCTAAGAACTCAATTCACCAATGCCAAGAACAGTTTGGATGTAAAGTAAGGAGCTTAGTTACTGATAACGCAAGCAATGTGGCAAAAATGCGAGCGGAACTGGCACATGAGGATGACACAAATGTCGTTACATACGGTTGTTCTGCCCATTTGTTGCATCTTTTGGCAAAAGACCTGCATATTTCGGGTGTCAAGGAAATGTTGTAGAAATTGTTAAATATTTCCGCAATAATCATTTTGCACATGCAACCTACAAGGAAATGGGAGGACTGAAGTTGGTTCTACCACAAGATGTTAGATGGAATACCTTGGCTGAATGCTTGGAACTGTTTATTAACAACTGGTCAAAATTAGTGTCCATTTGCGAAACACATCGGGATAAAATTGATGCTAATATACGAAGCAAAGTATTAAATCTTGGTGTGAAGAGAAATGCCGAGGACCTTTTGGAAAGGTTAAAGCCAATATCTATTGCGTTGGATAAAATGCAGAAAGATACTGCAACCATAGCTGATGCCACAGAAGTTTGGAAAGATTTAGAAGGTTCGCTAGATCGCTTGAACCTCTCAAACAATGTAAAGGTTGCAATACACCACCGCAAGGACCAAGCATTAAAAGAAGAACACTATTTAGCCAATATCTTGCATCCCATCTACAGAGGGAAAAAACTATCTGAGGCGGAAATCAACTCTGCAATGGAGTGGCTCGCCAATACTAACCATGACATTGTGGCAACTGTGCTGAAATTGAAGTGTGAATCTGCACCATTTCAAAAATACATGTTTGCAGATAACGTCGTTAATGAACTAAAACCACTGGACTGGTGGAAGTCGCAATCACTTGTTCTTCCAGCGAAGATAATAAATGTAGCTACTCAGCTACTGACTGCATCGGCTTCATCGGCAGGAGTAGAGAGATTGTTTTCTTCATTTGGTTTTGTGCACACAACAGTCCGAAACCGCTTAGGAACTGCTAAAGCAGGACAACTAGTTTTCCTATTAAAAGTCCTAAATAAACAGTAGGCTTAAAGGACTGATGTATTCACTGAAGATGTTTGCTTACTTCAAACGTTAGAGATAGGCTATTGTTAAAAAGTACTTACTCTCTGTAGTTCAATTCTGATTGTTTAATAGTGCAAATAAAAATTATTAGGTTTCATAATCATCAACTGTTTTAATATTTTTATTTGTGTAAAATAATTTTATTTGCAAAAAGACAAAGTTTTGCTTGTGTACAACTTGATTAAAAAATCCTATTTAAATCAAAAAAATCCGATTTAAATAAAAAAAATCCGATTAAATAAAAAAATCCGATTTTTTTGATTTTTTTTTTTAAAAAAATCATGATTTTTATCCACCCTGCGGTCAAATCCATATGAGTGAGCGTCTGTGTGTGACTCTGGGAATATATACGGAGATTTAAATTTTCCCCTACACTGTATACAGCTGTACGCTCCTCATACAATACCATATATCTGCTGGTATTTTTGGTACATTTTCCAAAACATGAGGAAGAATGGTGGAAGAGGCCACGGATGTGGGCGTGGGGGTCCAGCTGGTACTGATGGTGGTGGTGGTGCTTCTGCTGGTAGTGCCAAAAGCTCAAAAGCACCCAAGGCAGGAGGTGTTGAGACTGCGTCACCGTCTGGCTCCAGAAGCCCTGGAATGCTCCCTTTTCTGGGAATAGGTAAACCACTTTTAAAGCACTTTTAACCCCTTCATGACCCAGCCTATTTTGACCTTAAAGACCTTGCCATTTTTTGCAATTCTGACCAGTGTCCCTTTATGAGGTAATAACTCAGGAACGCTTCAACGGATCATAGCGATTCTGAGAATGTTTTTTCGTGACATATTGGGTTCATGTTAGTGGTAAATTTAGGTCGATAATTTTTGCGTTTATTTGTGAAAAAAAAAGGAACTTTGGCCAAAATTTTCGCAATTTTCAAATTTTAAATATTTATTCTGTTAAACCAGAGAGTTATGTGACACAAAATAGTTAATAAATAACATTTCCCACATGTCTACTTTACATCAGCACAATTTTTGGAACAACATTTTTTTTTGTTAGGAAGTTATAAGGGTTAAAAGTTGACCAGCGATTTCTCATTTTTACAGCAAAATTTACAAAACCATTTTTTTTAGGGACCACCTCACATTTGAAGTCACTTTGAGGGGTCTATATGGCAGAAAATACCCAAAAGTGACACCATTATAAAAACTTCACCCCTCAAGCTACTTAAAACTACATTCAAGAAGATTATTAACCCTTCAGGTGCTTCACAGGAACTAAAGCAACGTGGATGGAAAAAATGGACATTTTAATTTTTCCAACAAAATTTTTCTTTTAGCATCAATTTTTTCATTTTTGCATGGGCAACAGGATAAAATGGACCCTAAAATTTGTTGGGCAATTTCTCCTGAGTACACAGATACCTCATATGTGGTCATAAACCACTGTTTGGGCGCACGGCAGGGCTCAGAAGGGAAGGAGCGCCATTTGACTTTTTGAATGGAAAATATGCTGGAATATTTAGCGGTTGCCATGTCGCATTTGGAGAGTCCCTGTGTGTTAGGGTCTGCGGAACGCACCAAATATAAGATGTGGAGAGGTGCGTTCGCAGCACGGGGTCCACCGTGCAGGCGGAGCCTGCTGCTAGTAAAATGGCGTAAGAAGCAAACTCTGTTATCCCGCAGAGTCGCTAACATAAACGCCATAATGCGCTGTGGCAATAAGTGCGAACTCTGTTACTCCACAGAGCCGCTAGAAGGAGAGCCGCAGCGCTATATGGCGATGTGTGCGAAATCACTAAACACAACTGAGTCGCAAAGAAAACACGCTAGGGCGCTGTCTAGAGTTGAAAGCGAACCCTGTTACGTCACAGAGCCGCTGAGAAAAAGTGCTGTGTCCTGTCAGGCTCTCAGGTACACAGTTAAGTGCTAAGCGTACATAAAGCGTGATCATGTGCTAATATCCTCGCGGGAGTCACCCGCAATCTATGGCGTCTGAACGCCAGCCCTGAATACGGCAATCAAAACTCCTCACCGGTTATGCCGGTAATCTAGGGCATCTAGGACGCCGACCCTGACCAGCTAGCACACCAAACTCCTCACCGATTAAGTCGGTATTCTAGTGGCTTATTTCAGCCGGGTCCCTAACCACACACACGCATGACCACACTGGCGCATAGCATACAATGATTGATATTAGCGCATGGCGGCCCAGCCATGCTACCCTTTTATAATAACAGCTACAGGACCTGCCAGAAACAAGGACCAATGAAGCTTGTTCCAGAACAACAGTAGTCACAGGACCTTCCTGGCGGACCAATAGGAGCTGCTGCAGTACCTGAGCATGTGACCCCTGATCTCCAATGAGAGATCTCACTCTGGGCATGCTCAGAAGGGAAAACGCAGGACTTTGTCCCAAAGACGTTTGCTCCAGCACTGGCTATAATAGCAGATCCAGGAAAGGCAGCAGCAAGTCACTGCACAGTACTGGAGTGGGCAAGACGCTTGGACCGACGTCTCTGCAGAGCAGGCTCCACTGCGGCCGGAAATGAATGGGAGACCGCAGCGGGGCTGGTTCGAGACTCCCCTTGTGCAGCAGCGGGAACTCGAACCCTAACACTGTGTGCCTAAACATTGGAGCTCCCCCACAAGTGACCACATTTTGGAAACTAGACCCCCCAAGGAACTTATCTAGATGCAGAGTGAGCACTTTGAACCCCCAGGTGCTTCACAAATTGATCCGTAAAAAAAAGAAAGTACTTTTTTTTCACAAAAATTTTCTTTTAGCCTCAGTTTTTTCATTTTCACATGGGCAACAGGAAAAAATGGATCCTAAAATTTGTTGGGCAATTTCTCCTGAGTACACCGATACCTCATATATGGTCATAAACCACTGTTTAGGCGCACGGCAGGGCTCAGAAGGGAAGGAGCGCCATTTGACTTTTTGAATGGAAAATATGCTGGAATATTTAGCGGTTGCCATGTCGCATTTGGAGAGTCCCTGTGTGCCTAAACATTGGAGCTCCCCCACAAGTGACCCCATTTTGGAAACTAGACCCCCCCAAGGAACTTATCTAGATGCATAGTGATCACTTTGAACCCCCAGGTGCTTCACAAATTGATCCGTAAAAAAAAGAAAGTACTTTTTTTTCACAAAAATTTTCTTTTAGCCTCAGTTTTTTTCATTTTCACATGGGCAACAGGATAAAATGGATCCTAAAATTTGTTGGGCAATTTTTCCTGAGTACACATATACCTCATATGTGGTCATAAACCACTGTTTGGGCGCACGGCAGGGCTCAGAAGGGAAGGAGCGCCATTTGACTTTTTGAATGGAAAATTAGCTCCAATCGTTAGCGGACACCATGTCATGTTTGGAGAGCCCCTGTATGCCTAAACTTTGGAGCTCCCCCACAAATGACCCCATTTTGGAAACTAGACCCCCTAAGGAACTTATGTAGATGCACAGTGAGCACTTTGAACCCCCAGGTGCTTCACAAAAGTTTATAACGCAGAGCCGTGAAAATAAAAAATCATTTTTTTTTCTCAAAAAATGATTATTTAGCCCCCAATTTTTTATTTTCACAATGGTTACAGGAGAAATTGGACCCCAAAAGTTGTTGTCTAATTTGTCCTAAGTACGCTAGTACCTCACATGTGAGGGGGAACCACTGTTTGGGCACACGTCAGGGCTTGGAAGGGATGTAGTGACGCTTTGAAATGCCGACTTGATGGAATGGTCTGCGGGCGGGCAGATCCCCTGATATGCCTAAACAGTAGAAACCCCCCACAAGCGACCACATTTTGTAAACTAGACCCCTCAAGGAACTAATCTAGATGTGTGGTGAGCACCTTGAACCCCCACGTGCTTCACAGAAGTTTGTAATGCAGAGCCGTGAAAATAAAAAATCATTTTTTTCCTCAAAAACTGATTTTTTTAACCCGCAATTTTTTATTTTCACAAGGGTAACAGGAGAAATTGGACCACAAAAGATGTTGTACAGTTTGTCCTGAGTACACTGGTACCCCATATGTGGGGGGGAACCACTGTTTTGGTGCACAGGAGAGCACAGAAGGGAAGGAGCGCCATTTTGGAATGCAGACTTGATGGAATGTTCTGTGGGCGTCATGTTGCGTTTGCAGAGCCCCTGATGTGCCTAAACAGTAGAAACCCCCCACAAATGACCCCATTTTGGAAACTAGACCCCCCAAGGAGCTTATCTAGATGTGTAGTGAGCACTTTGAACCCCCAAGGGCTACACAGAAGTTTATAACGCCGGGGCATGAAAATAAAAAAATCATATTTTTTTCCACAAACATGATCTTTTAGTCCCCAATTTTTTTATTTTCCCAAGAGTAACAGGAGAAATTAGACCTCAAAAGTTGTTGTCCAATTTGTCCTGAGTACGCTGACATCCCATATGTGGGAGAAAACTACTGTATGGGCACACTTCGGGGCTCGGAAGGGAAGTAGTGACGTTTTGAAATGCCGACTTGATGGAATGGTCTGCAGGCGTCATGTTACGTTTGCAGAGTCCCTGATGTGCCTAAACAGTAGAAACTCCCCACAAGTGACCCAATTTTGGAAACTAGACCCCGCAAGGAACTTATCTAGATGTGTGTTGAGCACTTTGAACCCCCAAGGGCTACACAGAAGTTTATAACGACGGGCATGAAATAAAAAAATCATATTTTTTCCACAAACATGATCTTTTAGTCCACAATTTTTTTATTTTCTCAAGGGTAACAGGAGAAATTAGACCCCAAAAGTTGTTGTCCAATTTGTCCTGAGTACACTGATATCCCATATGTGAGAGAAAACTACTGTATGGGCACACGTTGAGGCTCGGAAGGGAAGTAGTGACGTTTTGAAATGCCGACTTGATGGAAAGGTCTGCGGGTGTCATGTTACGTTTGCAGAGCCCATGATGTGCCTAAACAGTAGAAACCCCCCAAGTGATCCCATTTTAGAAACTAGATCCCCCAAGGAACTCCTCTAGATGTGTGGCAAGCACTTTGAATCTCCAAGTTCTTCACAGAAGTTTGTAACGCAGAGCCGTGAAAATAAAAAATCATTTTTTTTCCACAAAAATAACATTTTTAGTCCCCAATTTTTTTTTTCCTAACAGTAACAGGAGAAATTAGACCCCCAAAGTTGTTGTGCAATTTTTCCCGAGTACGCTGATACCCCATATGTGGGGGTAAACCACTGTTTGGGCACACGTCGGGGCTTGGAATAAAGGGAGCACTGTTTGACTTTTTGAACGCAAAATTTGCAGGAATCAATGGTGGCGCCATGTCGCGTATGGAGACCCCCTGATGTGCGTAAATAGTGGAAACCCCTCAATTCTAACTCCAACCCTAACCCCAACACACCCCTAACCCCAACCCTAACTCCTACACACCCCTAACCCTAATACAAACCCTAACCATAACCCTAACCCCAACACACCCCTAACCCTAATCCCAACTCTAACCATAAACCTAACCACAAGCCTAACCCTAATCCCAACCCTAACCCTAAAACACCCCTAACGCTTATCCTAACTCTAACCCTAACCACAAACCTAACCCTAATCCCAACCCTAACCCTAATTCCAACCCTAACCCTAATTCCAACCCTTACCCTAGTTCTAACCCTAAGGCTGGGTTCATATTGCGTTTTACCAGCCCTTTCAACACGTAGCATTGACGGGCTGGTAACGGTATAGCATAACGCGATCGCGTTATGCTATGCCCGCTAGTGCAGAGGAATCAGCGATGATTCATCTGTGCTAGCGGTGATGGAGCTCAGACGCTGCAACCTGCGTCCAAGGCTCCGTCACTGAATGACGACACGTCGCGAACGCATGCCGCTTCACGTCATGCGTTGCGATGCGCACACAAATGGGTGAATGGCAGCGTTAACGGACTGCGTTACACCGCGTTATACCGCGGTGAAACGCAGTCCATCTAACGGACTGCCATAATGCAATATGAACCCAGCCTAACCCTAACCCTGAGGCCCCGTGCACACGTTGCGGATTCACTTGCGGATTTTTCTAAAATCCGCAGGTAAAATGACCTGCCTTTTACCTGCGTATTTAGCGCGGATTTGCTGTGTTTTTTCTCTGCGGTTTTACGCCTATAATGGAATAGGTGTAAAATCGCTGCGGAATCTGCACAAAGAATTGACATGCTGCGGATTTAAAACTGCAGCAAATCCGCGCTGAAAAATCTGCAGCATGTGCACAGCGGTTTTTTTTACCATTTATTTGCATTGTACTGTACATGGTTTCTGGATCTGCTGTGGATCCGCAGCGCGAAATCCGCTGCGGATCCGCAGCAAAATCCGCTGCGGATCCGCAACGCAAAATCCGCTGCGGATCCGCAGCAAAATCCGCAACGTGTGCACAGGGCCTAATAGGAGAAAAAAAAAATCTTTATTATATGTCCCTACCTATGACAGGGGGGGTTCACTTACTTTTTTTTATTTTGATCACTGTGACAGTTTATCACAGTGATCAAAATAAATTTCTTGACTCTGCAGGGTGCACTGCGCATGCGCCCGCCATCTTCCAAGATGGCGGCGCCCATGAACAATACTGGGCAGCTGCCGGGAAGGATCCAGGGACATCGGTGGACCGGGAGAGGTGAGTATGGGGGTCGGAAGTTAGGGGGGGAGATCGGAAGGTGGGGGCAGCGGAGGCCAGGACGAGGGGAGCTGTTATTGACGGCGGTGACCGACCGCTGCCATCTTTCGGTGGCGGCGGCCGATTGCCGCCGTGACTACGTGTGAGGGGGTCAGGGCTCGGTATCCAGCCATGGCAGATGCTATTGCAGCATCGGCCATGGCTGGATTGTAATATTTCACCAATTACATTTGTGAAATATTACAGATTGCTCTGATTGGCTGTTTCACTTTTAACAGCCAATCAGAGCGATCGTGGCCACGGGGGGGTTAAGCCAACCCCCCTGTGGTGAAGCACAAAGGGTCCTGTGCCTGCGGGTCGGGTGACATTTCAGTGACCCCGGTCACCCGACCCGCAGGAACGCGATCCTTTCATGACGCACATAGGCGTCATGGGTCGGATTGGCACTGACTTTCATGACGCCTACGTGGCGTCACAGGTCGGGAAGGGGTTAAAGCACCAGGAACAGGTTTTGGCTTACATTGCCGAAACAGCCTCCAGCTCTATCGCCTCCTCTTCTGAAGTTTTAAAAAATGCAAGCACTGAGTCATCAGTGCAGGCTCCTGGTCAGGAACAACACCTTTCCTTGTGTCTTTCACCCCCACCAAAAGTGAAGGATGCGGCAGGCCACACTTCAGATTCCTCCATGGAGCTCTTTTCACATACCATGCCTGGGTTAGCAAGTCAAATCCTGAAATCCCCAGTGCAAGATGAATATGACATGGAGTGCACTGATGCACAGCCACTGCTATCTGATTCTGCTGGTACATTCACCCAGAGCACTGCACTGCCCTCGCTGTCTACTTAGACAAAATCTGACCCTGATGAAACTCAGGTGCCCCTTCCCGCATACGATAACATCTTACACGGTGACACAGAGGAAGGTGCAGATGAAATTGACGAGGAGGTGATGGATAACCCAGTTGTTGACCCGGATTGGCATCCATTGGGGGAAGAGGGTGCCGCTCAGAAGAGGAGGAGAATCCGCGGCAGGCATCGACATCGCAGCTGCGGTTATCTGGCAGGCCCGTAGCAGTCAAAAAAGATGTTAAAAAAACAAAGAGTTGCAGGACAGCTTGGCCAGACGGTCAAATTAGCACAGCGTGCAAGCCCTGAAAATTTATCCCATAGTAGGAAGAGAGCAGTGTGGCACTTTTTTGACCAAAATCCTATTGATGAGGCAAAGGATATCTGTAAGAAGTGCAGAAGGACCTTTAGCCGAGGGAAAAATCAACGAAAATTGAATACCAGTTGCATGCTTAGACATTTAAACACCATGCACTAGCAAGTGTGGACGGACTACAAAACCTCACTGGCTTTAAACACCTACATTGCCAAACTTATCTCATTAGAGATGATACCCTTCCGTTTGGTGAAAGCGCAGGGTTCTGAGAGCTCATGGCCTACGCTGTCCCACACTAAGACCTACCCAGTCGGCACTTCTTTTCTAGAAAAGTCATCCCTGCCCTCCACCTGCATGTGAAAGACAGCATTGTCCATGCACTCAAACAATCAGTGAGTGGAATGGTGCACCTCACAACAGATGCATGGGCCAGTAGGCATGGCCAGGGCTGTTACGTGTCCAGCACTGCGCACTGGATTAATGTGGTGGATGCAGGGTCCACAGGTGATAGCAGCGGTGGGACAGTGTTGCCTAGCCCACGGTATAGGCAACAGTTGGCTGTAGGTGTTCGACCCTCCTCCTCCTCCAGAAGCGAAAGCTCGTCGACAGAGCGCAGTCGTACGAGCACTCCATCTGCCAGTGTTGCACACAAGGTGTCCCCCTATCGATCAGCTAGTGGTAAGCGTCAGCAGGCTATTTTAAAGATGATGTCTTTGGGCGACAACAGACACACCGCGGAGGTACTGGCCGACTACTTGCAGCGAGAAACTGAGTCATGGCTGGGCAGTCTACATCTTGAGCCAGGCAAGGTTGTCAGTGATAACGGCCGTAATTTGGTGGCGGCCATAGCCCTGGCAAAACTGAGACACATACCTTGCCTGGCTTACATCTTGAACCTGGTGGTGCATTGCTTCATAAATAATTATCCGGAGTTAACAGCCCTGCTCCATAAGGTGCGAAGACTGTGCTCGCACCTCCATCACTCGCCTGTGGACTCCAGTCGTATGCAGAGGCTGCAGCGATCGCTCTACCTCCCAAAGCATCGGCTAATCATAGACGTTGCAACAAGGTGGAACTCCACCATGCACATGGTTAAGAGGAGGATACACGAGCAGGCAGTTTGAGGGTGGACATGGAGTTGTCGGCTGTGCAGTGGTCAAGGTCAGGTACAGGGTTTGTACGTGAATAGAGGGATGTGGATTGGCAGAAAGTGCTCCTCCACCCACCACTGGCAGTGCATCATTGACACCTGAAACATTGGCCCACATGTGTGATTATGTCTTGCAGATCCTAAAAAGGTACCCCGACATTGCAAAAATTATGAAGGATGACGACTACTGGTTGGCCAGCATCCTCGATCCACGCTATAAAGGCAAATTACAGAACATCATGCCACAGGAGAATCTAGAGCTAATATTGGCGAACAAACAAGCAGCTCTGGTAAACTGTTTCTTAGAGGCATTTCCAGCACACAGCAGCGGTGCAGGTTCTACCACGAGCCATAATGGGCCAAATGGAAGAGGTGTTCATGGTGCACACAGCCGAAGTGGCATTGGAGACAGGGGTTTCATGACCATGTTGTGGTCTGATTTCTCGAGTAACGCTCACACGACTGGCAGTTGTCAACTATGGTTCAAAATTACCTCTCCTCCCCTATCGATGTTCTCCCTCACAGTTCATTCCCCTTTGAATACTGGGCCTGTAAACTGGACACTTGGCCTGAATTGGCACAATATGCCTTACAGGAGCTCGCTTGCCCTGCTGGTAGTGTGCTATCACCATTTTGATGGCAACCTATGTGTCATCAGGAGAAGGTTGTTGTGAATGGACTTGAAATGAGTTCTGAGCAGAGGCTCCCTCTGGTGGTTACAAGCGGTACTGGACTGTCCAGTGAAGATTGTGAGGAGTGGGAATCAGGTGTTACTGACTGGTCTTATATAAGGGAGTCGCCTTCCCATCAGGGTTGCCGGTGATCAATTGTTCTGGTCTCAATCCTTGAGTCCTGTTTCCTTTGTAGCCTGCTGTGTCGTGTCTGCATCTCCTGCTAACAGATAAGACATTTTCTTCTTTTTGTTTTTGTGCTTGATGTTTGCATTTTGTCCTGCACTTCTGTGGGGGCCTTCAGGGTCCCTTCTGGGGGCTTTTGCCCTCTCAGTTCAGTTCAGCCACTGATGTTTGTACATTTGCTTTTTCCAGTTTTTTCAGTGGCTGCTGTTTTGTTTTTGGTTACACCAGAGAACTAATTTAGGTGGTAGAGGTCGTGTGATCTCAGGTGATTTTGAAATTAGTAGAGTTGGTGCTTTTCAGGGTTTTTTGAGATTGCAGTAAGTGCCCTTCCTATCCTTTTCTATTTAGATAGTTTGGGCCCCACGTTTGCTCATACTATTTTCTGTCTGTGTCAGTATTTCCTCTTGTCTAACCGCCATTACATGTTTGGGGGCTTTCTATGTTCTTTGGGGATCTGCTCCGGGGCAGATAGCTTTCCTCTTTCTATCTTTAGGTGTAGTTAGTTTCTCAGGCTGTGACGAGGCGTCTAGGACCAAAGTAGGAACGCTCCACGGCTGCCTCTAGTTGTGGTGGTTAGTCAGGGTACTGCAATCTCATAGATTCCAACTGCTCTGGTGTATTGCCTTTTTTACCTGCACTCCTCAGCTACCGAAACATAACAGAAGGTGGTACAAAATCCTTTGAAACCCAGGCATGGTTCATTTTAATGAAGTTGAGATCACCTACATTTTGGGTCGACAGCAGGGTCCTTCTTTCTGTCAGGATTGATCCAGCAGCACTGAAGAGTCTTCACTGCTGCTGGATCAATCCTGACAGAAAGAAGGACCCAGCTGTAGACTCAAAATGTACAGTAGGTGATCTCACCTTCATTAAAATGAACCATGCCCGGGTTTCAAAGGATTTTGTACCACCTTCTCCTGATGACACATAGGTTGCCATCAAAATGGCTCGCTTTGTCCTCCTCTTCCTCCGACTTCTCCAATTCCTCCGTTTGCAGCTGCTGAACGTCCAACCTACACTTCAACATATGCCACTTTTTCCACCTCCCTAACTGGGCTGTATCCCCCCCAGGGCCTGCCTCAACACCTAGCGCACCCGGGCAAGTGCCGGGGCCCTGAGTAGGTGGGGGGCCCACTCGCCGTCAGAGACACCGGCATACTATGAGGGGCCCTGTGCCAGTGCCAGCGCCCACGAGTAGGCCCCCATGCTTCCTCAGGGCCCCAGCACTTGCAATACTTACCTCTCCCTGCTCCACCACTGTGACGTCTTCCGCATTTCCTGATAGTGGCATTCAGGTCAGAGAGCGCGATGATGTCACATCTGTGCGCCCTCTGCCTGAACAGTCACAGTGCAGAGAGCTGGAAGATGGCGATGCTGAGGAGTCCAGAGTAGAGCTGTGCCCAGAGAGGAGAGGTATTTAATTTTTGTAATGATTGGAGCAATATATGGGAGCATTATACACTGGAGAATTATATATGGGCCCATCATACACTGGAGCATCATCCATGGGGCACATCATATACTGGAGCATCATATGGGACACATTATATATGGCGCATCATAAGGGGCACATTATATATGGAGCATCACATGGAGACCATTATATATGGAGCATTATATATCGTGACAATTATATTTGGAGCATTATATGGGGCTCATCACACACTGGAGCATCATATATGGGCCCCATCATATACTAGAGCATCATATGGGGTTCATTATTTATGGGGCATCATATAGGGCCCTTTAGATATGGAGCATCATATGGAGCACATATGGGACCTATTCTGTATGAAGCATTATATGAAGCCCATTCTGTATGGAGCAATATATGGGGCTCATTATTCTGTTTAGAGCAATATATGGGGCTCATTATTCTGTATGGCGCACTATGTGGTGCCCATAATACTGTATGGAGAAATATACTGTCCGTTTTTTGAGCTATTGTAGAATTAAAATAGATATCAGTCATGTAATGTAAGAAGTGAAGAATTTGGCACTTTACTATTCCTATATTTCTGTGCAGTATCGGAGCATCATGAGTTGTGGTATGTGCTAAAGGGGCCCATTGAAACGCTTTCGCCCGGGGCCCACGAAAACCTGGAGCCAGCACTTCCCCCCCACAACTTTAGCCAAATAACCTACAGTTTTCAATGTGTTTTTATTATTATAAAGTAAATTAAGGTTGACACTTAAGTAATAAGAATTGATGTCGTTGGCATTGAAATGGGCACTGTAGGTGTTTACTGTCCTCCACTCCCTGCCGACTTTTAATCCCCATTGACTTGACTTGGAGTCTGATTTTTGACTCTGACCCAACCTTTTCCGTTAGTCGGCCGACTTCGTTCAACTTGACTTTTGAGAAAGTCGGGTTTCACAAAACCCACTCGACCCTACAAAAGGCAAAGTCGCTCATCTCTAGTTGTAGATTTTTTGTTGCTGCCTTTCAATGCAAATCAATATGCCAGGCACTGGACATCTAGTGTTTGGTGGCAAATCTAATCTAATCTGGGCACTAGAGATGAGTGGATCAGGCACAATTCAAATTCGCCTGTGTGGTTTTTACCAGGAAATTGAATATTCATTCTGATACCCCTCCACTTATGTCAAAATCTTTGGTCCTCTTGCACTGCACTTGACCACTTGACTTCCGATTGTCATGGTGTCCAGAATTTTTCTATGCAGGACAGCAAAATATATGAAGCCATTGACCTCCATCGAACCCATGCAGAACCATACAGGAGCCATGAAAACCTTAAGTCCTGCGCAGTGCCAGATTACAGAAGATTCTAATTTTTTATAATTTTACTAGTGATAAGCAAACACTGAAATGCTCAGGTGCTCGTTGCTCTGGTTGAGCAAATTGGAATACTTGGGTACTCTGACAGAACAAAGAGCCCAATACAAGTCTATGGGACACCAGAGCATTTTTACCGCGATCCCCCCGGGGGTCCTTTTAAGGTCTGAAAACGTCTGAAAATGATGGAATCACTGCTCAAATGACATTGGAACATCTCTAAACAATGTTGTCAGAGTTTTGCGCCCTTTTTACAGGTGCACCAAAAAACCTACAAAAACGAAACCAAAATGGATTTTGCTGGGAAATATGTTAAGGAGCATCCTTTCCAGGTTAATGTCTTTTATCTAAGCCAAATAATTAACCAAAACAAAAATGTTCCTACCCCACTTGGGCTATGTTCACACACAGCGTTTTTGAGGCATTTTGCAACTTTAGCGTTGCTTTCAACCAATACAAATGCATTCACTGGGAAATGTCATTGTAACATTTAACAACCCTAGCTGCCAAGAATTACGATGCACCCCAATACCCCTTTCACGAGAGGTACAGGAGGGCTTCCTGAAATAATGTTGCATTGAATGCAAGGCCTGGCTTGCCCCAAAGTTACATGCACCCCAATAAACTTTTCAAGCCACGAACTGGATGGGCCAAGGAAAATCCACTTCACATTATTCATTTTGTGCTCCCATACTCTTTTCTTATGTATTGACAGCAAGGCCTGCCCTGCTGCTAAGTCATATGCACCCCAATATGCCTTTGAACCCAGGTACTGGATGGGCACAGGAAAATACACTTCACATTATTCATTTTGTACTCCCATTCTGTTTTCTTTTGCATTGACAGAAAGGCTTGCCCTGCTACCAAGTCATATGCACCCCAATAACCCCAATTCCCCCCTTGGAAGAAACACGGAGGAGGGCCTCTTTAAAAAAAAAGTCCCATTAAAAAGAAGTGGGTCTCCTTGACTTGTAATGCCTGTATGGGCTGGCAAACATTTTCTCTTGTGGGGTACATATGAACCTTTTTCATAACAAGTATTTTACGCCCAACAAAACCTCCACCATTGTTCGCAATTCGACACTGGCTGTAGCAGCACAGAACACGTTAACGCTGGTAATCTAGTGGTGCGGATGATGACACGTGGAGGAAGACCTATTAAAAACTATGCCCAATTTAAAGGTGCGAGTCTCCTAGACTTGGAATGCCAATACACTAAGTGTATTGGGATGTCAAACATTTTCCCCTTTGGGGTACACCTCAACCTTTTCCATAACAGTATTTTACTCCCAGCAAAACACCCACCCTTGTTAGGAATTCGACACTGGCTCTAGAGCACGGAACAAGTTAACGCTGGTGATCTTGTGACGACTGATGATGAGATGTTGAGGAAGGCCTCATTAAAAAATATGCCCAATTTAAAAGAGCGGGTCTCCTAGACCTGTAATGCCCATACACGCAAATAATTTCTCCAGTGGGGTACACCTGAACCTTTTTCATAACAAGTATTTTACACCCAGCAAAACCACCCACCCTTGTTAGGAATTCGACACTGGCTGTAGCAGCATGGAACACGTTAAACCTGGTGATCTACTGGCAGCGGATGATGAGACGTGGAGGAAGGCCTGATTAAAAACATTTCCTGTGGGGTACACCTCAACCTTTTTCTGAACAAATATTTTACGCTAAGCATAACCTCTGACCCTTGTTAATATTTAAATGGACTCAATAAAAAATAGGCCCAATGTAAAGGAGTTGGTATCTTAGACTTGCAATGCAAACATTTCCCCTGTGGAGTACACCTCAACCTTTTTCTGAACAAGTATTTTACGCCCAGCAAAATCACGACCCTTGTTAATTATTCGAAACTGGCTGTAGCAGCACGAACACATTAACCCTGTTGATCTAGTGGAGTGGATGATAAGACATGGAGGAAGGCCTCATTAAAAAATAGGCCCAATGTAAAGGAGCGGGTCTCCTAGACTTGTAATGCCCATTCACTAAGTGTATGGGCTGGCAAACATTTCCCCTGTGGGGTACAAATCAACCCTATTTTCAACAAGTTTTTTATGCCCAGCATAATCACCCACCTTTGTTAATAATTCGACACGGGCTGTAGAGCATGGAACACATTAACCCTGTTGATTTAGTGGCGGTGGATGATGAGACGTGGAGGAAGGCCTCATTAAAAAATAGGCCCAATGTAAAGGAGTTGGTCTCCTAGATTTGTAATGCCCATACACAAAGTGTATGGATGGCATACATTTCCCCTTGGGGGTGTACATATTTTTTGAAATTTGGTGACGGGCATCATAACACCCTTGCCAAAAAATAGAGTGGCTGGAGCATGACGGAATACGTTCACCCTGGTGTTCGAGTGGTGGTGGACGGTGAGTATGAGGAGAAGGAGGAGGAGGACATCAAATAGCCAAATCATGAAGCGAATACCCATGTGTGGGTGTGAAGAGGTGCATGGGAATACATCTCCCAAAAAGACACTACATTGGAGTTTATATTTCGCTGTGATCATTTGGAGGTGTCGAGAAGTCTGCATTTTCCATTGAAAGGCGAATGCGCTTATCTGTGATAATTCCACCACGGCACTAAAATCCAGTTCTGACAAAACGCTAGGGCAGGTCAGGACCTCCAAGGCATAAAGAGCCAGTTCATGCCACATGTACAGCTTGGATACCCAATATTTAAATCCACTGAGGAATCACGGAGGAGTTTGTACGGTCAGCAAGGTACTCCCTCAGCATCAGGGCCGGCGTCAGCACCCGGCATACCCAGGCAAGTGCCGGGGCCCTGAGCAGGCGGGAGGCCCACTCGCCGTCGGGCACCCCGGCACCCATTAGCGGTGCCAGCGTCGCACTGGGCCCCCCCGCTTGCTCAGGGCCCCAGCAGCAGCCGCGCAATACTTACCTCTCCCCATGCCTCCGCTGCCACAGCTCCGTGCTCCAGGAGGCACCTGCGCCGGCATTTCCTCTCTCACAGCAGCGCCGCTGAATGATGTCATCATTCAGCAGCCGGCTGTGGAAGAGAGGGCGCGGACGCCGGACAGGTGAGGTGTGTGTGTATGTGAGAGAGTGCTGCGGTGCTGCCTGTGTGTGGTGCTGTGTGTGGTGCTGTGTGTGGTGTGGTATGTGTGATGGTGGTGGGGGGAGGCAGTGATGGTGGTGAGGAGTCAATGATGATGATGATTATGATGATGGGGAGGCAATGATTATGATGATGATGGGGAGGCAATGATGATGGGGAGACAATGATGATGATGGGGAGGCAATGATAATGGGGAGGCAATGATGATGATGATGATGATAGGGAGGTAATGATGTTGATGATGATGGGGAGACAATGATGATGATTATTGGGAGGCTATGATGATGGGGAGGAAATGATGATGATGATGTTGGGGAGGCAATGATGTTGATGATGGGCAGGCAATGATGATGATGATGGGGAGGCTATGATGATGATAATGGGCAGGCAATGATGATGATAATGGGAGTCTTTTCACAGCGCCCTTTCCTGAGCCATAATAGTGCAGAATGCAGCACAGTGTAGAGGAGAGCTCCATATTTTGTATGGAGCATTGTATGGCGACCAGTATCCTGTATGGAGCAATTTATGTGGTCCAGTATTCTGTATGGAGCATTATATGGGGGATGGGGGGGTGACATCCTGCATGGGGTATTATATGAGTGATGAGGGAGAGACTATGTGGTGCCCATAATATTGTATGAGGACTGTACTGTCCAGTCTGTACTGTGCGCTGTGAGGATTTGGCGGTTTTTGAGCTATTGTAGAATTTACAATAGGTATCAGTCATGTAATGGAAGAAGAAAAGTGTTTGGCATTGTACTATACACATATTTCTCTGCAGTATCTGTGCATCATGAATCGTGGCCCACTGAGACTCTTTGGCCCGGGGCCCATAAAAACCTGGAGCCGGCCCTGCTCAGCATCTTATAAAAAATTGCATTCCTTGTGAGATTACCCCGCGCCTCAGGGCAAGGGCAATGGGAGGGTCTGAGAAAACAGTCCCAGAACTTTGCCAGTGTTCCCCTGCCTCTGCTGGATTGGTGTTGTGTCTCTTTTGCTGGTCCTCCTTGGTTGGCCAACGAATGTTATCTCTGCCGCCAGTGTTTTGACATGGGAATTTTTTTAATAATTCTGCAATAATGGCCCTCTGGTACTGCACCATTTCAGTTCACCTGTCTGCCTCTAGAACAAGAGATTGAAAGTTCTCCTTGTAGCATGGGTCTAAAAGTGTCACTAGCCAGTAATGACTGTTACCCAATATTTTTACAATCGAGGGTCATGGGAAAGGCAGAGCAACATGAAGTCAGCCATTCATACCAGACTGTAACAGGCAAGACTTCCGTGTCCTCACCAACAGGATGACTGACCAAGGTGTCCTCCTCCTCTCCCTCTTCCTCCCTGTCCTCAGGCCATCCACGCTCAACAGACAGTATGACAGTTGTGCTTGTAGTCCCGTCTATAGCACACGAAAGTATCTCCTGTTCTTCCTCCTCCTCTTCCTCATTGCCAACCAATCCACGTTGGGATGACATGAGGCTGGGCTGTGTGTAATCACCCTGTATGGTTCCTTGATCAATGTCTCGTGCTCCGCCTGCAATGCATCCTCTTTCATTGTGAGCAGAGAGCTTTTCAGAATGCAGATGAGTGGACGGTGATGCTAATTATGGCGTCATCGCCGCTAACCATCTTGGTGGACTCCTCAAAGTTTTGGAGGATGTTACATATGTCTGACATCCATGTCTACTCCTGAGGTGTTTTGTGTGGAGTCAAACCTGAAAATCAACGGCCTTGTTGATGCTGGTTCTCAACAGCTGCCCGATTCTGCTCACAAATCTTTTCCAACATATGCAGTTTAGAGTTACATCGCGTGGGGACATCACACACCAGTCGGTGAGCTGTAATCTGCAATCACTGCTGAAGCATGGCAAATGGCCTGTTTGGGGTTATCGGCAGAGTCTTTAAGAATTATCCAGACTCGGGAAGACCTAACAGTTGGACTGGTGTCTTCCGTCATGTTGGTGTTACGGGGAACGGTTGCACGCCTTCTCTCTGCAGCCACAACACTGCTTCTTCCTGAAGTGGTGCTATGCCTACCTCCCCCTGTGTGCTACTGTCCTCGCTCTGCATGTCCTCCTGCCAGGTTGGGTCTGTTACTATATCGTCCACCACCTCCTCTTCCACTTCTGCACCCTGCTCCTCCTCCTGACTTTCCGGAAATTGTGTCTCATCATCGTACACCTCGTGTGACCGTGGCTGCTCAAATTTTTGTGCATCGCTACATGGAATATCATCTTGCCCCACTTCAAGTGGACCAGGCAAAAGGCACAAATCTCCAAATGGAAAACTGATCAGCTCTTCAGAGTGTAAGAGAGTGGGATCAGTTGTCTCAGGGCACTCAGCATGAAGGGAGGAAGGAGGATCATGTTGAGGAATATGCGGTCCAGATTCACGGCTACTCTGACTTGACCATGTGGACGACAGAGTGCTGGTAGTGGTGGATAAGTAACCTGAAGCATTATCCACTATCCAACCAACAACCCTTTCACACTGCTCAGGCATGAATAGTGCTGTTTTGCCGTGGTCTTCAAGGACTTCGTACGCTAAGGTCCAGCAAAAACGATGTGGGTGTTTTTGGTGGCCCAATTTCAGCTTGACCGCTGCCTTGGCCTCGGCATGCACCATCAACATCACGTCCACTTCCCTGTCCCTTGCTACGAGCCTGCCCATTGTAAATGGACTAGAATATTATACACGTTCACTACAAATGTCTCATTTGGCAGCCAACTTGTATGTGAAACGTGTGTGGGAAAACCACACTTTTACCTTTCTGGACTGTAGGTAAAAATGTTTTTTGGCTTATCAGATTTGTGTCAATAAGTACGGTAACAGACTGCAAAAACTCTAAAATATGTAGGCCTAAAATAGGAAGATTTGGAGCAAGCAGATGTATGAGCTGGCACAGAGATACCACACTGACAAATCTGTGGCCTGTATTTTTTGCTTTTTGATGCTTTATAGTGCTGTATATAACTACAGCGACACACAACAAAAAAATGGCATTTAGGCCTAAAATGACCAAATTTTTAGCAGACGGATGGATGAGGCATGTCACAGATATACCGCACTGAAAAATATGTGGCCTGTTTGTATTTTTTTGGGGTTCAGCAAAATGATGTCAAGAAATTGTGTAAGACACTCAAAAAAATCTACTCTACCGTAACACATAACAATGAAAGATTTCTCTGCGCACTCAAAAGTGATTTTTGGGACCTCTTTAAAATTGTTGGATTGTCACAATGTGCTAGGAAAAGGATCTGGCTGTATTGTGCAGTGTAAAAAAGCAAATGGAGAAAAAAAGGGCTCTGGATTGCTTTGCAATAAAATAAGCTCCATTAACCTTGGCCAAAAATTTTTTCATAGCCAATTACACCTGGGGCTAGGTATATACAGCCAATATATCCTACAGGTAGCAGCAGTAGCACCAGCAGACAGGAAGAGAAAAGACCCTCTTGATGTGTGCAATGATCTATATACACATATACAGTGCCTGCAGGCCTTGCACTGATGCGTATAGAGCGACTTACAATCCCCAGCCTAACTAACACTGCAAGCTATATACTCGGGAATTAGTCCTTAGAAGGACTGTTGGTTTAGCCGTATTTCAATACTTTAGGATGGTAGACTGTAGCAATATGTTATATGCTGAGCCGCCTCTAGGGGTCTCACTACCTGGATGTATTCAGAGGATAGAGAGGAGGGACTCGTTGGTAAGAGCATGAGACAGGAAGCATTCATGTAATGATGGCTGAGAGAACCTGCACACAATAAAAGTAACCCGTTACCACAATCGTGTCAGAGGCATAAACGAGAAACAGAACATGGTGGCAGCAGGGCTGAACCTATAAAGAACAAGTGGACAGACAATCCAGGCAGCTTGTGGTACAAAGCTCAACTGTAAGTACAGTGCCCACAGTACAGCATTATGGAGAGCGCATTAAAACCTCCTCAGAGACTAGACATCATGTCCTCAAATCTATCGCAGACCTGGAGACATTGGAAGGAGGAGTTTACTCTGTATGTGGATCTTACAGTAGACACCAATGATCAGAAGCGTAAGGTGAAGCTCTTCTACTATCTGATTGGAGAAAAAGGCAGAGAGCTTGCTCAGACCCTGATCCAGGACGGTACGGACAGTCTGGCAGACATTGTACAGGGCATTTGATAAGCACTGTGACCCCAAGAAGAATGAGACAGTGGAAAGATTTAAGTTTTTCACCAGAAATCAGGAGATGGGAGAGAATATAGACGCATATGTGACTGAGCTGAAAAGACTGGCAGCAACATGCAGCTTTGGAGATATCAGAGATTCTCTTATCAGAGATAGAATAGTGTGCGACATCAGAGAGCCACAGCTAAGAGAGAGACTGCTGAGAGAGGGGGAGTTAACCCTAGAGAAATGCATGCAAATAAGCAGAGCTGCAGAACTAACAAGAGACAGCCTGAAGATGATGGCAGACACCACTGAGGAGCCAGTACATGCAGTAACCATGAGAGGAAAAGCAGAGCACCAATCGAGAACAGTCCAATGCAGATACTGTGGCAGAAGACATGAGAGAGACAAAGAGAAGTGTCCAGCATATGGACAAAGCTGCAGGACCTGTGGTAAGATGAATCATTTCGCAGCTCTCTGCAGACTTAAGCCCTTTAAAAAGCACAGAGAAATTCACAGTGTGACACAGGACAATGACAGTGACAGTGCAGAAGATATTACATGGATACAGCTACAGTCTGCAACAGAGAATGTCAATACAGTCAGACAGCCAGAACCTAAAGATACAAGACAACTGTTTGCAACTCTTTTATTAAATGACAAACCCATTAGATTTCAGTTGGACTGTGGAGCAAGTTGCAATGTCATACCGGAGGATCTACTAAATGAACAGGTGTCAATTGAACCTACTGATAAGGTACTTATGATGTACAACAAAACGATACTGAAACCTCTTGGGGCATGCAAACTGAAGGTTAGTAACCCATGCAACAGAAAGAGTTATAGAGCCCAATTTACAGTGCTGCAGGGTGGTGACCACATACCGTTACTAGGTATAAAAGCAGTTCAGGCAATGGACTTAATAAAGGTACAATTCCATAACATTATGTCTGTGGAAGTCAAACAGAGTATGAAGGATATCCCAAAAGCAGACAGCAATCTAGATTTACAGATTATAAAAACACAGTATGCGGATGTATTTGAGGGTGATGGATGTTTTGAAGGAAAACACAAACTGGAAATTGATAACACAGTACAACCTACCAGAACTGAGACAAAATGACAACATCAGGATGCAGCCGAGCAAATATGACAAACAATGGAGAAAAGCAAAGGTGCTCCAGAAACTAGGACCTAGATCTTACGAGATTGTGACAGAGGAAGGAAGAAAACTAAGGAGAAATCGGAGACATCTGAGGAAAACGCAAGAAGGATCTGATACATGGTCATATGAACAGTATCCTCATATCCAAGATGAGGAAACAGCAAGTCTAAGCAGAGAGGCTACAGGGATGGCCCAGGTTCAGTGTGGAGATTCCGATCGGAGACAGGCAATACCAGATGCGGTAACGCCCAAATCGAGAGATCCACCGAATAGTGGCAGTAACGTATCGTATGTTACTAGATCGGGCAGAATGATCACAAAGCCAGCACACCTCAAGGACTATATATACAACCAAGTATTTTAAAGTATCTTAATAGCATGATGCTTGCCAGTTATGTTTATGTCACCAATATTTTGAATATTGAAATGTTCACATGTATGTTAGTTATATTAGCTTAGACATGTAAATAGCACTGCACTCTCAAACGGGAATTCCATGCAAAATAGAGTAAATATTTATTAAACAACCAAAAGCGATGAGGAGCATATTTTACAAAGCGACACAAAAAACAGACGTTTCGACTCTCCCGAGTCTTTTTCACACAGCCGCTGAAAAATGCTTCAGAGAAGTATTAATTATGAGATTAGTGGGTTTCTCTATCTGTTCCAATAGAGTAATAATAATAATAATAATAATAATAATCTTTATTTATATAGCGCCATCATATTCCTCAGCGCTTTACAGTTTAACAGTTTCAAAACACAAGTCATAGGTAACAACGTTAACAATATAATAATTAAAGCAAAATAAGCCGCCCCTGCTCGTGACAGCTTACGATCTACAATGAGGTGGGGGAGATACAAAGTACAGGTGTGTATATACAATGGTGCATTTACAATAATGGTCCAGCCATCTTGAGGGAGTGAGGGATGGATGGAGATAGTGAATGGGCTACACACACACACTTAAACATAGAACGACTTTGGTTAGTGAATGTGATAGGCCACTCTGAACAAATGTGTTTTGAGGGAGCTCCTGAAACCATGCAAATTGTGGATAGTCCTAATTTCTTGTGGTAGAGCATTCCAGAGGATTTGCGCAGCGGATGAGAAGTCTTGGAGTCGGGAGTGGGAGGTACGGATTACTGCAGAGGTTAGTCGAAAGTCATTTGCAGAGCGCAGCAGTCGGTTAGGCCGATAGATAGAAATGAGGGAGGAGATGTAGGGGGGTGCTGCACTGTGGAGAGCTTTGTGGGTGAGAACCAGTACTTTGAATTGGATCCTACTCAAGTAGTACTCAAGAGTACTCAAGAACAAAAATAATAAGAAAGGATGACTCCCCAAAGGAATGGCCTGGGTGGTTGTTAGATAATAAATGGAAAGAAGTAACCCTCGAGTAGGAAAGTGAAGGATCTGGTACGATTAGTGTGTCAGCAACGCTCCCGCGTCTCGCTGGTTAGTGGCGTGCCACCATTTATTATCTAACAACCACCCAGGCCATTCCTTTGGGGAGTCATCCTTTCTTCTTATTTTTTTCATCGCTTTTGGTTGTTTAATAAATATTTACTCTATTTTGCATGGAATTCCCATTTGAGAGTGCAGTGCTATTTACATGTCTAGATTGGGATTTATTCCATGACACTAGCACCTCGCCATGGATATATTCGAGTGCACACCATTTATCTTTGATTTTAATTATATTAGCTTAGTTATTTCTTCAGTTAAAAGACAAAGGATGTAGCAATATGTTATATGCTGACCCGCCTCTAGGGGTCTCACTACCTGGATGTATTCAGAGGATAGAAGCAGAGACTTGTTGGTAAGAGCAGCAGACAGGAAGCATTCATGTAATGTGGCTGAGAGAACCTGCACACAATAAAGTAACCCGTTACCACAATCATGTCAGAGGCATAAACAAGAAACAGAACAGTAGACCACATACTAACTAATAAATCTCCAATTCTCACCCTATCTCGGCAGCAGCTCTCCCTACACTATCTAAGTCTGGAGCTGAATGCGCCGAGCAGGGCGGCGTCCAATCACTGCACGACCACAACAAAGATGGCTGCGGTGTTTCATTGCCTGGCAGACAATCCCTGCATCGTGATTGGGTCTGTAAAGTCCACAAAAAAGCTGGGTGGAGACCTGAGTTCCCGCCGAGTAATCCCAGAAATGTTGGGTGCTCGCCGAGTACCGTGATACTCGGGCGAGTAACGAGTAGTGGCGAGCACGTTCACTCATCACTACATTTTCACCTATTTGATAGCACAGTGTGGCTCATAAAGAAATGGCATATAGTGGACGCCATGTTGGTGAATCTGCACAAAAGCAAATTGCAGAAAGAACTCAATTAAATTGAAATAAAATGTATTCAATCATCTCTAGCACACAGTATGTACTATAAAAACTGAAATTAAGGTATATTTAATTAATTTCCATAAATCCAATACAAATTATTTTTGATCAAAGAAACATCAAGAACAAATATGTTTATTGATAACGTTTTCAGAGGTTTTCACAATCTACACAATACACAAAGAAAGTCCACTAAAATCATAGAAGCTGAATTAAACATAGTCGGAACATTTTTGACAAGTACTCTACCAGAGATTAGAGATATTTCAGAATAGTGTCCTGCACGGCTTTATTAATATCTTTATTTCTAAAACTATAGATAATGGGATTGACCAATGGAGTAACCACAGTGTATAACAGTGATAGGATTTTATAAATATTTGGTTGGGCTTTTGTTGGAAAAATATAAACACTGAACAGAGTCAGGTAGAATATGAAGACCACAGTGAGGTGGGAGCTACAGGTGGAGAAGGCTTTCTGTTCACTGACATTTGAATGAATCTGTAAGACGGCACGGACAATGTTACCGTAAGAAATAACAATCATCATGCTGGGAATAATCACAAAAGCAATGCTTCCTAAACATATTAGTAGATTTATAGGAAACGCATCAGAGCAGGAAATTTCCTGCAAGGAAACAAGGTCACAGAAGAAATGGTCCATGATATTTGTCCCACAGAAATTTAGCCTCAATGCTGTTAATGTATAGATAATTGTAGCAAAAAAACTGGCCAACCAAGAATTGACTACTAATCCCAGGTACAATCCATTTGTCATGATAGTGGTGTATCGGAGTGGGTTACAGATGGCCACAAATCTGTCATATGACATAACTGTGAGAAGAAGACATTCAAATAACTCTGTAATACAGAAGAAAAAAAAATTGAGTCATACAGCCAATATAAGTAATGGTAGCTCCATTATTCAGCAGAATGTAAAGTGTGTAGGGGACAATATCTGTGGGTAACAAGATGTCACTGATGGACAGTTGTGAGATGAAGAAGTACATTGGAGTGTGGAGGTTCTTGCTGGTGGACACCAGGGTGATGATCAGGAGATTCCCACATATTGTGACCCAGAAGACTACAAGAAGCAGACAGAAGAGGGAAAGTCTTAGTTGTATGCTCGCTTGAAAGCCTAAGAGAACAAACTGTATGACATCAGTCAGATTGCTAACCTTTAGAAAAAAAAGAGAATAGGCATAAATATCAACTTTTGTAAGGAAATATATTTGGTTAGTGTCAATCAAGTCTTAGTGAGCTCTCAGCGCGACATGCACTGTAGAGGAGGCATATAGCGAGTGATGAGCGAACGTGCTCGCCACTACTCGTTACTAGACCTAGTATCACGGTACTCGGTGTACTCAGCTAGCACAGAGCATTTCCAGGATTACTCGGTGGGAACTGGCGTCTCCACCCAGCATTTTTGGCGGACTTTAGAGACCCAATCACACTGCAGGGATTGTCTACGAGGCAATGAAATGCCGTAGCCATCTTTGTTGTGGTCGTGCAGTGATTGGCTGGCCGCACAGGATCATCAGGGGTATAAGAGACCGATGTTGTCCTGCTCTGCGCATTTAGCTCCGGAGTGAGATAGTGTAGGGAGAGATGCTGCCGAGATAGTGTCAGATTTAGCAATTTTCTACCCAGTGTGGGTAATTCCAGAATATATAGGTTCCAGTGATAGGCAGGCAGGGGAGTGTACCTCTCTCTATACACATCAGTACAAGGCCTGCAGGCATTGTATGTGTGTATATAGATCATTGCATACATCAAAAGGGTCCATTCCCTTCCTCTGTTCTTGTGCTGCTGCTGCTGCTACCTGTAGGATATATTGGCCATATATAGCTAGCCCCAGGTGTAATTGGAATACAGGCCACACATTTTTTGGTGTGATATCTCAATGCCAACTCATATCTGTGCGTGCTCAAAGTTTGGCCAGTGTGCGCCATTTTTTTTTGCCCTGGGTGTGACTACTTAAAAACACCAGTATTTAGCCAAAACAAAAAACAGGGCACACATCTGTCGTACTGGTATCCCGTGCCAGCAAATATCTGTGCATGCTCAAAGTATGGCCAGTGTACGCAATTTTTTTTTTGCCCTGGGTGTGACTGTACTTAAAAACACGAGAATTTAGCCATAAAAAAACAGGGCACACACTTTTCTTGGCAGTCATACATTGCATAGTTCTGTCTGCTAGCCTGGTTCAACTAATTTTTTATTGTTTTCAAACAGTAACAAAAAAATAACCCAAACATTGAATACAGTCTGTTATCTCAGGCTGAGGCCTGGTGTATCTGTGGTGTAAAAATCTTTTCTTGGCAGGCATACGTTGCATAGTTCTGTCTGCTATCCTAGTTCAACTCATTTTTTATTGTTTTCAAACAGTAACAAAAAGCATAACCCAAAAAATTAATACAGTCTGTAATCTCAGGCTGAGGTCTGCTTTATCTGTGGTGGAAAAATCTTTTCTTGACAGGCATACGTTGCATAGTTCTGTCTGATATCCTGGTTCAACTCATTTTTTATTGTTTTCAAACAGTAAAAAAAAACATAACCCAAAAATTGAATACAGTCTGTTATCTCAGGCTCATGCCTGGTGTATCTGTGGTTGAAAAATCTTTTCTTGGCAAACTTTTGTTGCATAATTCTGTCTGCTAGCCTTGTTGTATGCCTTTTTTATTGTTTTCATAAAGTAACGAAAAGCATAAAAAAAAAAAAAATTAATACAGTCTGTTATCTCAGGCTGAAGCCTGGTGTATCTGTGGTGGAAAAATCTTCACTTTGCAGGCATACTGATCTCATATAATTTTTCTCCAAATAAATCCATTAGTATTGAGCTTTTCAAATATTTCAGTAGTCCATTTAAAATGGGCAAGGCAAGGGGCAAGGGATGGGGAAGTGGACGAGATGATGATGGTGCATGCAGAGGACGAGGCCGTGGCCAAGCTGAAAGTGGACCGCAGCAAAGACCCACAACTTTCCGCTCGTCCTTCCTTTCCCAGTTTCTAGGCGAACGCAGCACAACACTATTGAAGCAAGAGCAGTGTGAAATGGTTGTTTGTTGGATAGCGAATAGTTCTTCCAGTCACTTACCCACCACCACCACCATGTCTGCCACACGGTCAAGTCTGAGTAACCGTGAGTGTGGACTGGATACTACTCACACTGATCCGCCTTCCTCCCACCAAGCCGAGTGCCCTGAGACAACTGATCCCACACTCGGACACTCCGAAGAGCTGTTCAGTTTTCCATTTGCCTCTCGCCGGCTCCATTTGAAGCAGGACATGATGATATTCCATGTATTGATGCACAAATCTTTGAGCAGCCACGGTCACTAGAGGTGGACGATGATGAGACACAATTGCCGGAAAGTCAGGAGGAGGAGCATGGAGCGTATGTGGAAGAGGAGGTGGTGGATGACATAGTGACTGATCCAACCTGGCAGGAGGACTTGCTGAGAGAGGACAGCAGCACACATGAGGAAGGAGACATATCACCCCAACAGGCAGGAAGAAGCAGTGTGTAGGCCACAGACATAAGGCGTGCATCTGTTCCATGTAACACCAACAGGACGGAAGTTGACATTCCAACTGTTGGATCTTCCTGAGTCTGGTTATTTTTTAAATACTCTGCTGAGAACCCCAAACAGGCCATTTGCAGCACTTGCCATGCCCGCATCAGTAGGGGTAGCAAAACTACCAGCCTGACCACCACCAGCATGATTAGACACATGGCATCAAAGCACCCGACTTTATGTGCCGAACCCCAGGGTCCAGGAACTCTGTCTGCAGGTGACAACACTGCTTTTTCCACTGTTTTGTGTACAAGCCAATTCCCAGTTCACCGTGCCTGTGAAGATGCCTTGGGCTCTGCACCTGTTGTTGCCCACAGTAAGCCAGCACCATTATCAAGCCCGTCCATGTCCTTGTCCTAGCCCAGCCTTCAATTGTCTATTCCCTAGTCATTGGAGTGCAAGCAGAAATACCCAGCCAATGCCTCACAGGCCACATTTCTCATCTGCTTGCGCTCGAAATGTTGCCTTTTCGACTCGTTAAGACGGAAGCTTTCCACAACCTGATGGCAGTGGCCGTCCCAAGGTACTCGGTCCCCAGTCACCACTATTTCTCCCAAAGGAAAACTTTCAATCTCTTCTTCCAGAGGCAGACAGGTGTACAAAAATGTTGCTGTACCACAGGGCCCTTGTAGTGGAATTACAGAAAAAATTCCCATGTGATAACTCTGGCAGCAGACGTCAGAGTTTGTTGTACAGCCAAGGAATCTAAGCGAGAGAGACAGAAGTACAATCCAGCTCAGGCAGGGGAACAATGGCAAAGTTCTGGAACAGTTTTCTCAGAACCTCCCATCATGCAGCCACAGAGGCAAGGGGTGCTGGCACAAGAAGTGCAATGTTTGAGAAGATGGTGAGGGAGTTCCTTGCAGATCGTACAAACATCCTCCGTGATTCCTCTGTGCCTTTTAATTATTAGATATCCAAGCTGGACACGTGGCCTGAACTGTCTCTCTACATCTTGGAGGTCCTGACCTGCCCTGCTGCTAGCGTTCTGCCAGAGTGGGTTTTTAGTTCCGCGGTTGGAATTATAACAGATAAGCGCATCCGCCTGTCAACTGACAATGCTGACAGGCTAACTGTGAGGAACTCAGCCGGCCGCCACACGGTAGCCCGGGTATCACAGCTTCTGATACCATCGCCGCTACCAAATGTGACGGACGATCCCTTTCCTCCTACGTCACCAATGGGACTTAACTCCACAGGTACAGCTCTCCGGCGCCCCCCTTTGTCTCTCAGGTCAGTAAGAGAACTGCACCTAGAGCAAATGGCCGCCGGGGAAGGTGTCCTGTTACCCACTGGGTACTCTAAGATTCGTGATCAGAGTAAAAGCATCAGCCCAAGATTAATTTTATGGTTTAATTTGCCTTAAGGGCGCACTAGATAATTACAGAAATATACAGTAAAGCTATACAACGTAATTACAATGGATTTGCAGTCAGAGTAAGAAATACAACAATAATGTACAAGGCTTAAAGGTATTAGCTATAGATCAATATTACCGGGTTGTAGTATGGTCATGGGGAGGCATGGAGCTCTGCATTCCCCAGGGAAAGTCTTCAGTTGCTGGACAGTCCCCAATGCATGTGCTGCAGCTCCATTTGGCAAGTCTGTCCCTTGTGCTTCTGCTGCTGTGAGAAAATGGAATGAGAGGCCAGCCTCTTCTTGGCTACAGCTTTTAAACCTGCTAGGCCCTTCCCCATTTGCTTTGAAGCACGCATATTAACTGGCCTGCAATTCATATGGAGCAGGAAACAATGGCTTGAGCTTGAGCTATTTACCATACGACTGACCATCTTATTCAGACCCTGGCCTAAACCAATTAGCATGTAAAGGCCTATTGATTCATAGTGGACATCAAAGCTGGCCGTACTGAATATGCTAATAGGCCCTGTGTAGCTAAAAGTCTGTGGCTGTGTGAACTGACAAAATGGAGGCTGGTACAGGCCCTATACAAAATGGCGACAACCTTTTCCTTACACCTCCCTGCTTTTGAGGGCGCTAGGGGGTATCACATTCCTGTGTTCCCCCGTGCGCCCTACCGCACCCTCTCCTTGCCGGGACAACCCATCAGCGTTACCATGGTCACTGCCTTTTTTTGTGGCGAATGGTGAAATGGTACTGTTGGAGAGCGAGGCTCCAGCGTAGCAACCTCCCATTAGTCCCAGAGACCGTGTGTAACCAGCTGAGGGGGTTGTGGTCTGTTTCCACGGTGAATTGGCGTCCGTACAAGTATGGCTGCAGACGCTGCAGGGCCCACACAATTGCCAGACATTCTTCTCCATCGTGGAATAGGCCACTTCCCTCGGCAGGAGCTTCCTGCTCAGGTACAAAATGGGGTGTTCATGGCCCGTAGTGTCAACCTGGCTGAGCACAGCACCGAGGCCGAAGTCGCTGGCGTCGGTCTGCACTAAGAATGGCCGCGTGAAATCGGCTGCCTGTAGTACAGGAGAACTAGAAAGGGCGGTCTTGAGCGCCTGGAAAGCTGTCTCGCAGGCGACTGTCCAGTCGACTGCGACGGGCAGCCTTTTTTTGGTGAGGTCCGTCAGAGGCTTGGCCAGGGCACTATAGTGTGGAACAAACCTCCTATAGTACCCAGCAGTACCCAAAAAGGACATCACCTGCTTCTTGGTCCTGGGGGTGGGCCAGGATGCGATGGCATCCACCTTCCCGGGCTCTGGCTTCAGAGCTCCCCCACCTACCCGGTGTCCCAGGTAGTGGACCTCACTCATACCCAGCTGGCATTTTTCCGGCTTAATGGTCAAGCCTGCTCGATGGATCCGCCCGAGCACCTGCGCCAGGTGCTCTAGGTGATCCTCCCAGGTGAGACTGAAGATGGCAATGTCATCCAGGTACGCGGTCGCATACCCTTCCAGTCCCTCGAGCAGCGTGTTGACCATCCGCTGAAAAGTGGCAGGGGCATTCTTCATGCCGAAGGGCATCACCGTGGACTCGTACAGTCCGAATGGGGTGATAAAGGCAGAGCGTTCCCGTGCCCTAGGGGTCAGGGGAATCTGCCAATACCCCCTGCTCAGATCCATGATGGTCAGGTACTTGGCCCCGGCCAGCTGGTCGAGCAGGTCATCGATGCGCGGCATTGGGTACGCATCGGTGACCGACACAGCGTTGAGCCCCCTGTAGTCCACGCAGAACCGCGTAGTTCGGTCCTTTTTAGGGACGAGGACTACAGGCGAAGCCCACGCGCTGTTGGACGCTTGGATCACCCCCAGCCTCAGCATCTCGTCTATCTCTTGGCGCATCTGCTGCTGCACCTCAAGAGAGACCCGATATGCTGAACGCCGGATTGGGGGTGGTTACCAGTGTCCACGTCATGGACTGCTGCCTCAGTCCTTCCGGGCAGGCTGCTGAACAGCTCCCGAAAGGGGTGCAGGGTGGCCCCCAGCTGGGAACGTTGGTCCTCTGAGAGCTGGTGGCCAACCCCCACATCCTCGATGGATCCACCCGCCTTGGCTTGGGTGAGCAGATCGAGGAGGGTTTCTGCCTCTCCTTCCTCTGGAAGGTTGCACACTGGGTGAGCATAAGCCTCCCGCTCATGATGGGCCTTCATCATGTTCACATGGAAGGCCTTCCTCCTTCCACGGGCGTGGTCCAGGGTGACCAGGTAGGTGACGGCGTTGAGCTGCTCGTGCACGAGGTATGGACCCTCCCAGGCCGCCTGAAGATTGTTTTGGGGTACGGGGACCAGTACCCACACCTTTTGACCCACCTGGTAGGTCCGCTCACAAGCGTTCTGGTCGTACCATCGCTTCTGGTCAGCCTGAGCTTGGGCCATATTGTCATGCACCAGCCGCGTCAAGGCCATCATTCGGTCCCGGAAGCGCACGACATACTCAATGACCGACACTCCAGGGGTGGCTAAATCCCCTTCCCATGCTTCCTTCACCAGAGCAAGGGGCCCCCGTACACGTCGCCCGTACAGGAGCTCAAAGGGGGTGAACCCCGTTGAGGCCTGTGGGACCTCCCGGTAGGCAAACAGCAGGTGTGGGAGATACCGCTCCCAGTCTCTCCCGTGGGAGTCGACCAACATCTTCAGCATCTGCTTTAAGGTGCCATTGAACCGCTCACACAAGCCATTGGTCTGTGGGTGATACGGGCTGGCCACCAGATGTTGCACCTGTACCTGCTTACAGAGAGACTCCATCAGCTGCGACATGAACTGGGTCCCTCGGTCGGTGAGCATTTCCTTGGGAAACCCCACTCTGGAGAAAATCTCCAGTAAGGCAGTGGCCACTTTGTCGGCCCGAATGGACGACAAAGCTACCGCCTCCGGGTACCGGGTGGCATAGTCCACTACCGTTAGTATGAAGCATTTCCCGGAGCGGCTGGGAGTGGACAGAGGTCCAATGAGATCCACAGCCACCCTCGAGAAAGGCTCTTCGATGATGGGCAGAGTTACCAGTGGGGCTTTGGGGCACGGCCCCGCCTTCCCCACCCTCTGACAGGTGTCACACGAACGGCAGTAGGCTATCACCTCGGTCCTCATTCCAGGCCAGTAGAAATGCTGAGCTAGCCTGGCCCTGGTTTTAGTGATCCCTAAGTGTCCGGCCATTGGAATCTCGTGTGCGATCCGCAACAATTCCGCCCTGAACGGATGGGGCACCACTAACTGTCGGTCCCTGGGCCACGCCTCCGGTGAACCCTGCTGGACCGTTACCCGGTACAGCCGTCCCTGGTCCCAAACCACTCGCTCGCGGTCGGACTCCAGGGGAGGCTGTGCCGCCTGTTCCTTGAGAGTCTTCAGGCTAGGGTCAGCTTCCAACGCTGCCTGAAATCCCTGACTTGATATGGCAAGAATTGATGAAACTGCCATGTCCTCTGTCAGTTCCCCGGGATCTGTCTCCTGGCTACTGTCTGACTCGGCAGCCACTTGGTCAGAGAGGGGAAAACCGTCGGACCTTCGCGAGGCTCCTTGGACTTCAGCGCCCCCACTCCTGATAACAGCGGCCACGACCGCTGAGACCACGGGTAGCGCCTGCTTTCCCTCATCCTCTGACCAAGTCGCCGGGTCAGGCAGACTTCCCTGACTTCCTGACATCCCGAATGTGGGGAACTCCTGACCTGGGGTCCTACCTGGTGGCTCCTCTCCCGGGATGCCCCTCCCCCATGGCCTGTTCCTCTTCCTGCAGGGGCCCTAGACTCAGCAGGCTGGATTCACTCAGGGGCCCTACACTGCCCATAGCAGCCCCTCCCTCCACCTCTGAGCTCTCCCCTACAGCCTCCTCACCTGTCCTCACTGTGAGCCCTGTGTGTGTAGTGTCAGTGCATGGCTTACCATCAGGTTTCACTCCCTCCTCCACTGTTGGAGGCACATTCAATACATTAACATTAGCATTCACAGTAGAGTCATGACATTCTTGGGGAGCCGAACTTGGGGGTTCAGTGTCCACATACTGGGACACTAGCCGCCCCAAATCGGTCCCAAGCAACACATTTGCAGGAATATTTGCCGTTACTCCCACCTCCCGCATCCCCCTCCCGGCGCCCCAGTCCAAATACACCTTGGCAACGGGCAGCGCCGGTTCAATGCCTCCAATTCCGGAGACGGAAAGGGTTTTCCCAGGTACCAAGTCTTGAGGGGACACCACCTCAGGGCGTACCAGGGTTCGTTCAGCGCCTGTGTCCCGCAGTCCCATGACCGCTGAGCGGCCAATGGTGACGGGTTGGTAATTGTCTAGGGACCTCCCACCACCCTCTCCCACACACAAAACAGTGGTCGGTTCTGGGACAGGGATGGGGCCTTCTGGCGCTGGGGACACGCAGCCTTAAAGTGTCCTGGCTGATTGCAATTATGGCAACGTCTGGGTTCTGTTCCTGGCCTGGAGAGGGCAGCAGGGGGGTACACCCCTTGCACTCTGGGGGCTGGATATGGGGCTGGGGCAGGATTGGGCTTACCCCCTCTCCAGGTGCTGCTGGCAGGCTTCTTTGGCTCCGGCGCCCTGTTGTTGGCATACTCGTCTGCCAGGGCGGCTGTAGCAGAAGCCCCCTTTGGTTTCCGGTCACGGAGGAACTGCTGGAGGTCTTCTGGGCAGTTCCACAAAAATTGCTCCACGACAAACAGTTCCTGGACCTCCTGGCGGGTAGTGAGCTCTAGACCCGAGGTCCAGTGCTCCGCAGCTCTCAGCAGGGCCCGCATGTGGTCGGTCCAGGTGTCCTTTGAACCCCGCTGCAGGCTCCTGAACTTCCTGCGGTACGACTCCGGGGTGAGGTTGTAGTGCTGGATCAGGGCCCGCTTGATGCTGTTGTAGTCCTGCTCCTCCCCGGCAGGTAAGTCCCCCAAAACTTCCAGGGACTTACCCCTGAAACGGGGGGTCAGGTACCTTGCCCACTGATCCGGGGCCAGATGATGTTGGAGGCATGTCCTCTCAAAAGCAAGCAGAAAGGAATCCAGATCTCCATCCTTTTCAAGTAAGGGAAAGTCCTCCGCCCGAACCTTGGAAGCCCTTGTCTCCGGTTGGCCTGGTGCGTCCAGCGGGGCCCGTGCTGAGCCATCTCCAGTCGGTGCCGGTGCTCCGCAGCTTCACGGCGTTCTGTATGCTCCCACTCCGCTGCTCTCTCTGCTCTCTCTGCCGCTGCTTGCTCCCGCTCCGCAGCTTCACGACGTTCTGTATGCTCATGCTCTGCTGCTGCTTGCTCACGCTCTGCTGCTTTCTCTGCCGCCGCTTGCTCCCGCTCTGCTGCTTTCTCTGCCGCCGCTTGCTCCCGCTCTGCTGCTTTCTCTGCCGCCACCAGGAGTCTGTCATAGGCGGCGTCATTACCAGCCTCGAGCTGTGCCATAGCCGCTTGGAAAAGGGCCTCCGAGCTGGACAGGCTGGGACGGGCAGGGGGTGGACAGTCCACTGTGAGACTGAGCACGGGGGTCGGGCTCCTTGGGGAGCCCTGGCTGAGCTCCCCCTCATCGGTATCGAACCCCTCATAGGCCACAGCATTGGCCTCCCCCTTTGCCCTACTCCTGGTGCCGTCCGCCATCTTGGGAACCTTTGGTTACTGAAACACAGCTGCAACCCTGACCTTGCACACAACTTGTTATATTTACACTCTGACCGTCTAGTGCTGGGCTGACCTTAAGACCCCAGCAGTGAAAGTACTGCTGGTAGTCTCTAGTGTCTGGGAGTAGGGGTCCCACGCACACTATTACTCTGATCCCACCGCTGCCACCAATTTGTGAGGAACTCAGCCGGCCGCCACACGGTAGCCCGGGTATCACAGCTTCTGATACCACCGCCGCTACCAAATGTGACGGATGATCCCTTTCCTCCCACGTCACCAATGGGACGTAACTCCACAGGTACAGCTCTCCGGCGCCCCCTTTGTCTCTCAGGTCAGTAAGAGAACTGCACCTAGAGCAAATGGCCGCCGGGGAAGGTGTCCTGTTACCCACTGGGTATTCTAAGATTCGTGATCAGAGTAAAAGCATCAGCCCAAGATTAATTTTATGGTTTAATTTGCCTTAAGGGCGCACTAGATAATTACAGAAATATACAGTAAAGCTATACAACGTAATTACAATGGATTTGCAGTCAGAGTAAGAATACAACAATAATGTACAAGGCTTAAAGGTATTAGCTATAGATCAATATTACCGGGTTGTAGTATGGTCATGGGGAGGCATGGAGCTCTGCGTTCCCCAGGGGAAAGTCTTCAGTTGCTGGACAGTCCCCAATGCATGTGCTGCAGCTCCATTTGGCAAGTCTGTCCCTTGTGCTTCTGCTGCTGTGAGAAAATGGAATGAGAGGCCAGCCTCTTCTTGGCTACAGCTTTTAAACCTGCTAGGCCCTTCCCCATTTGCTTTGAAGCACGCATATTAACTGGCCTGCAATTCATATGGAGCAGGAAACAATGGCTTGAGCTTGAGCTATTTACCATACGACTGACCATCTTATTCAGACCCTGGCCTAAACCAATTAGCATGTAAAGGCCTATTGATTCATAGTGGACATCAAAGCTGGCCGTACTGAATATGTTAATAGGCCCTGTGTAGCTAAAAGTCTGTGGCTGTGTGAACTGACAAAATGGAGGCTGGTACAGGCCCTATACAAAATGACGACAACCTTTTCCTTACACTAACTCTTACAAAAATGAATAAGGGCTAGATTGGGCAAGACGTCTGTATACCACCAAAACAAACAGCAAAACATAACCTCAAATACATTGTCTTTTTTATGGAGGTGTATTCTCATGCACCTCTTACAAACCACACATAGTTATCTCCTTCCTCATTAGGTCTGTTTGGTGCTATATTTCTTCTTATCCTCATCCTCACCATCCACAACCCGAACAACAACAGGGTGAACGTATTCCATGATGCCAAAGTCAATCAATTTTTTGCAAGAGTATTTATATGATGCCCGCTACGAATTTGAAACAAATGTTTCTCCCCCAGATGTACGTATATTCTTCTTATTTATTCTTATATTTTCCATTTTTCCTATCTGTGGAACATCCTCCTATTACCTAGTGTATTCCTCTCCAATATAAAAATTGTGAAATCCTATTATATTATATTTTTATTTATATCCCTGTCTCTGAGCTGTTGCTAAGGACATACATATCTCGTTGGACCCAATCTGGCTTCATATCTATGAACCTGTGTTCGCCCCTCCCTTTTGTTATTTTCTTTGATAGGTGGATTCACATTTTTTATTTATTTGTTTTATTTCAGTCTCATATATCAGCAATATCTCCTCATTATCCACCACTAGATGGCCAGGGGTAACATGCTCTGTGCTGCTACAGGCAGTCCAATTTTTGGCAAGGGTGTCTATGATGCCCATAAAATATTTTTGACAATTTTACTTCCCCAGGGGGAAATGTTTGCCAGCCGATACACTAAGTGTATGGGCATTTTAGTCTAGGAGACCCGCTCCTTTAAATTGGGCCTATTTTGAATCAGGCCTTCCTCCACGCTTCATCAGCCGCTACCAGTAGATCACCAGGGTTAACATGTTCCATGCTGCTACAGTCAGTGCCAAATTCCTAACAAGGGTGGGTAGTTATGCTGGGTGTAAAATGAAAAAGTGGAGGTGTACCCCACAGGGGAAAATGAATGCCAGTCCCCTAGGACTTAGGCTTATCCGGAAATCTCTTGTGAAACGCTCTGACAAGTCTAGACGCAGAAACATCATCCGCCCTCACCCATGAGTTATCCTCGGGTCCATAACCCTTCCAAGCGACGAGGTACTGCAAACCCCCTCTATACCGTCTAGAATTTAGGATGCGGGAAATCTCATATTGCCCGTCCTCCACCACCAGGGAACAGTGGCCAACATGTCTCCCTCTGAGACCTCAGCTTTTTTCAAGAGAGAAACATGAAACACAGGATTAATCTTCCAGGAGGTAGGAAGCTCCAACTTAACAGCAGATTGGTTAATAACCTGAAGCACCTTAAAGGGCCCTACAAACTTGGGACCCAATTTCTTAGACGGAATCGTCAAGCGCAGATTCTTAGAGAACAACCAGACCATGTCACCAATAGCAAACAAAACCTCTTGTCGTTTTCTTTCAAAATACACTTTGGATCTTTTGTTAGCCTCCTGAAGATTACCACGCACATCAGTCCAAACTCTCTCCAAAACACCAGAAAAATTCTCCTCTTCAGTACAGCCGATCCCAACTTGGAAAATGACCCAAATGACGGATGTCTCCCAGTACAACAAAAAAAAGGCGAACAACCAGCAGAAGCGGATGTATGGTTGTTAAGAGCAAACTCAGCAAGGGCAGAAACTCAGACCACCCCTCTTGATTATCAGTCACAAAACAACGCAAGAACTGCTCAACATCCTGGTTTTTCCTTTCTGTCTCGCCATTAGACTCAGGATGATATCCGGATGAAAACGACAAATGAACTCCCAACCTGTCACAAAAAGCGCGCCAAAAACGAGCCACAAACTGAGGTCCCCTATCAAAACAATGTCAGTAGGAACACCATGCAGTCTGACTATTTCCTTGACAAAGGCCTTAGCGAGAGTCTTAGCGCAGGGCAGTTTGATGAAAGGAACCAAGTGACACATCTTGCTAAAACGGTCCACGACCACCCAGATGACAGTGAAACCCTCAGAGGGGGAAGGTCAGTAATAAAGTCCATAGCCAAATGTGTCCAAGGTGCACTAGGGACCTCCAGAGGCAAAGCAACCCCGCAGCAGGAGTATGAGAAGACTTAGATCTAGCACACACAGTGCATTGACGCACCCACTTAATGACTTCCTTCTGCCATCCTGGCCACCAAAAACTGCGACCCACAAGTCTCTTGGTCTCAGAGATTCCTGGATGACCTGCCAACCGAGAGTCATGACATTCAACAAACAAACTCTCCTCAGGGACCAGGCACAAACAACCTCCCATGCGGCGTGTTAGATGGGGCATTCTCCTGTGCTTTAAGAATCTCATCTTCCAACACGGAGTCCAAAACAGCAATAACAACCCCCTCTTGCAAGATGTTTTCCACCTCCTCTCAGTACCCACCATAGGAGAAAAGCTGCGAGACAAAGCATCAGCTTTAACATTTTTAGTACCTGGGATGTAAGTAACTGTAAAATTAAACAGTCAGAAAAACAGTGCCCACCTAGCCTGACGGGCATTCAAGCGTTTGGCAGCATCAAGGTAGATTCGATTTTTATGATCGGTGAAGACTTGAATGGGAAATTCCGCTCCCTCCAAAAAATGACGCCAGTGTTCAAATGCGAGTTTAATTGCCAACAATTCCCGATTACCAATATCATAATTTAGTTCAGACTCAGAAAATTTTTTGAAAAAAAAGCACAGGGATGTACTCCATCCGTCTTTGCCTGAGACAACACCGCGCCGACCCCCACAGAAGAAGCATCAACCTCAACCAAAAATGGTTTAGTCACATCAGGCTGCGTAAGGATGGGAGCAGAGCTGAACCTCTCCTTTAGCAACACAAAAGCCTCAATGGCCTCAGTAGTCCACTGAACCGCATCAGCACCTTTCCTGGTGAGATCGGTCAGAGGTTTGTCAATCACAGAAAAAATTTTTATGAATTTTCTATAATAATTGGCGAACCCCAAAAACCTCTGTATTGATTTCACACCAATAGGTCTAGACCAATCCTGCACAGCTTGCACTTTCAACCGGGTCCATCTCAAAACCTTCACTGGAGACAATGTAGCCCAAAAAACTAAGTCTCTGTACAGTGAACTCACATTTTTCTAGTTTGGCAAAAAGTGAATTATCACTCAGTAACTGTAATACTTCACGCACACTCCTCCAATGAGACTCCAAATCTGGTGAATAAATCAAAATGTCATCTAAATACACAACCACACTTCTGCCGATCAAAGGTCTAAGGATGTCATTAATAAGATTCTGAAAAAATGCCGGAGCACTGGAAAGTCCAAAGGGCATGACCAGATTCTCAAAATGACCCAGTGAGTGTTAAACGCAGTCTTCCATTCATCCCCCTCCTTCATGCTCAACAAATTGTATGCCCCTCGAAGATCAATTTTCGAGAACCACTTGGCCCCCACTAACTGATTAAACAAATCAGGAATCAATGGCAGTGGGTAAGGATTGCGTACAGTAATCTTATTAATCTCACAAAAGTCTAGACAAGGCCGTAAACCGCCGTCCTTTTTTTTAACAAAAAAAAAATCCAACCGCCACAGGAGATTTGGAAGTCCTTATGTGACCGGCGGCCAAGCTTGTCTGTATGTATTCCTCCAAAGCCTTTCTCTCAGGAATAGTCAAATTAAATAAACGACTTTTAGGAAGAGTCGCTCCAGGGACAAATTCAATTGCACAATCATAATCTCTATGAGGAGGCAATACCTGCGATTCCTTATCAGAAAAAACTTTCCAAAAATCCTGAATAGGTACAGGTAACTCCCCCTTAACTACAGCAGCAATACGCCCGTTACAACACTTGTCATAACACTTAGGACTCCAGGACTTAATTTCATTGGTAGACCAATCCAGCACCGGATTGTGCAATTTTAACCAGGGTAACCCCAATATCACCGTGAAGGCAAATTATTCAAAACTACCAAATCCAAATTCTCTTGATGAACACCATTAATAGTAAGAGAAATTCACAGATATGGTGAGTAACATTTTTCAAGTGAGAACCATCCACAACACCAATTAATAGGGGAAGACAGAATTTGGGTTTTAATTTTAGTTTTTCCAAAAATTTCCCATCAATCACATTGAAGTGAACCACAATCCACAAATACCCGAAACTCCATTAATTCCTCCTCACCAGCATGGTAGCAGAAAGAAAGACACCTTTATTGTTTAAACAAGCTATGCGGGCGAAACTGACCTCATTTTTTTTTCTCTTTATTCATTCGAAGCACACAGTTCTTAATAAAATGCTCAGATTTGCCACAATAGAAACACAAGCCCTTAGCAAAATCTACGGTCTTTTTCCCGAGAGTGAGGTGTCATTGCTCCAATTTCCATCGGCTCTCCAATGTCAGTACATTCCTTCTCCAAACTTGGAGCTGACAAGGCAGATTTACTCTCATTAACCCTGCACGCAGTCTCCTATCCACCCGTATGGCTAATTGCATAGCCTCTTGCAAGTTACCAGGTATGGGATAAGCATCAGCAAATATTTAACCCTTTCACTTAACCCTGCAAGAAATAAACTTTTCAAAGCTGAATCGTTCCAGCCCACCTGAGTGGACCACCTTCGGAAGTGAGTACAATATTTTTCCACATTACCTGATCCCTGTCTCAAACGTCTCAATTCTGTCTCACTGATGAAACACGATCAGGATCGTCATAAATAAGCCCAAAGCAGAAAAAAAACATCCACAGATCTAAAGCATGGATCACTAGGGTGCAGAGAAAAAGGCCCAGTCCTGAGTTTCTTTGCGCAAAAGTGACATTATGAACCCTATGCGCTGTGATTCATCACCAGAGGATCTGGGTCTCAAACGGAAATACAACAAGCAAGCATTTTTAAAAGAAAAAAAATCTTGTTGTTCACCAAAAAATAAATCAGGCAAGCGTACCTTAGGCTCCACGAAATGTCTCCAGAACAACTACTCACGTGTTACTTTATCTCAGCCACCTCCAGAGAAAGTCCCTGCAGGCGTTGAACCAAATCCTGAACCGAGACCAGAGGAAACAGAAAATCTTTCCTTAGAGATTTTTTTTTTTCTTGGCTGGATTTTACGTTTGATCTGTACAACCCCTAAGGAAAGGGGGGGGAATTCTCCCCCAACAATAGGCTGAGCTGGATTCTCAGTAACGGGGACCTGATCCGCGCCCAAACCCCGCAAAAGTCCTCAGCTATTCTGAACAAAACCTAATTTTGCGAGGGAGGATCCCCTACAAACTAGGACTGGGTGAAAAGGGGCACCTCTAAAAAGTGAGCGGGGGAAAATAAAAAAAAAACAAATACAAGAATCCCGTCAATCAAAACTGACAGAGTAAGGCACCTAACCCCCCCCGGCTAGCTTAAGGTAGAAATACAAGAAGCCCAGCAAAGCCAAAGGGGGACCAGACTAAATAGGGAAAAAAGGGATGGACCAGCAAAATGAAAAAAAACCAACAAAGGGTTTTTTAAAAAAATGGTGCACTCCTCTTTTAAAATTATTTTTTACGAGATCCCTTTTTTTGGGTTTGGGTTTTCCCCCCACACTCATCCTTTCGTAATCGCATCTCCCAAACATGTAGCACTTTGACCTTTTAAAGACACTAGGGGTTTGGCATTTTTCTTGGACGGGGAAAATTTTTAGGCCCAGTCTCAACGCACCGTTACATCTTTACGGGCATGAAACCGATTCGGGACTTGATGGTGGTAAACGACAAATTATTGTAGGCGTATCCTGGCTCTCATATCCCCACAGCCCTGCGTTATTAAATGTTTCTTTCCCATTCTTTCATCATCATGCCCCCTTTTTCTGATCATTTTATCCAACATTCGCCGCCAATTTTTTAAAAGACCTGCACATTACCCGCAGACTGTGTCTTAACAGTTTTGACAGATGTTTTTGATGCCCCAAAAAAAAAATTTACACACTATTCAAACTCCCCCAGGGGGGAAAAGATTGCCAGCCAGGTTTTGGGCATTCCAAATGTAAGCTAGGGTTGACATTTCCCAACTCCGATCCCGAAATCAAGTAATCTTTGGGGGAAAAAAATACGGAAGTAAATATTT
>JARQOD010000004.1:570033214-570078187 GCA_033576555.1 Oophaga sylvatica | reverse complement strand
TGCCCCATCCCCCAGTCTCAATCATATTTTATTCCCCTTCCACCCCTGTACTCAATTCATAACCATTTGCTGTACCCCATCCCCCAGTCTCAATCATATTTTATTCCCCTTCCACCCCTTACTCATTCATAACCATTTGCTGTACCCCATCCCCCAGTCTCAATCATATTTTAATCCCCTTCCACCCCTGTACTCAATTCATAACCATTTGCTATACCCATCCCCCAGTCTCAATCATATTTTATTCCCCTTCCACCCCTGTACTCAATTCATAACCATTTGCTGTACCCCATCCCCCAGTCTCAATCATATTTTATTCCCCTTCCACCCCTATACTCATTCATAACCATTTGCTGTACCCCATCCCCCAGTCTCAATCATATTTTAATCCCCTTCCACCCCTGTACTCAATTCATAACCATTTGCTGTGCCCCATCCCCCAGTCTCAATCATATTTTATTCCCCTTCACCCCTGTACTCAATTTCATAACCATTTGCTGTACCCCATCCCCCAGTCTCAATCATATTTTATTCCCCTTCACCCCTATACTCATTCATAACCATTTGCTGTACCCATCCCCCAGTCTCAATCATATTTTAATCCCCTTCCACCCCTGTACTCAATTCATAACCATTTGCTGTGTCCCATCCCCCAGTCTCAATCATATTTTATTCCCCTTCCACCCCTAGTACTCAATTCATAACCATTTGCTGTACCCCATCCCCCAGTCTCAATCATATTTTATTCCCCTTCCACCCCTATACTCAATTCATAACCATTTGCTGTACCCCATCCCCCAGTCTCAATCATTTTTTATTCCCCTTCCACCGCTGTACTCAATTCATAACCATTTGCTGTACCTTATCCCCCAGTCTCCTACCATTTTTTTACATATGGTATCGCTGCATGTTTTATGGCAGTGTCCTTCCTTGCATATCACACTTATATTTTGGCTGTATTATTGCCTATGAATGCGTATTCTTGACAGTGAATAAAATATTTGTTTTGGGCATTATATGCTCTGGTGTTGGGCTTTATCGTATGCGCCACAATTTCTTCCGCTGTTTGTGTCTTCTCCTGCAGAAGGCATAGTATATGATATTAGCCAGCTTCAAAATAAATAGGGATTTACAATGTAAGATATTTCTTTTAAATCTGTTAATTATTTGGTGGAGAAGAATTATAGATGTAGAGTAAACTCCAAAGATGACTGGATCCATTCAATGTGAATCACCCTCCAGTTTATTTTAGGAAAACTTGCAAGTCTCTACAAATGCAAATAATTTGTTATTCAAGTCCCAAGGATCATATAAAAAATGTCTATGTCCATTTCACACACTGCTGCAGATTGCAGTAGCCAGAGAACGAGCTCATGACTTCAGGCGTGGTTACGCAGGGTTCACAATAATCTACTGCAGCTATAAAATCAAGAAGCCTGGCACATTCAATCAGGGGAATATGAAAAATAAGGAGAGGTCAAACAGCGGCCATATTTGGATTTTACATTGCTGCAGTGCTAGAGCTCATTGAAAATGGCAGCGCTAGACTCAGGCTGTGAATGACAACAAAAGATTATCTGGAGGTCCTGGATCTGCAGAGTCAGTGTAACTGTGAAGTAATTGATCTGTGATATGCAGCAGTAACAGCACCTGAACAACGGCATTTTTTATCCTTCATACGCTGCATACTTGGAAAGCAATTTCATACCCCTCTGTCCTAATTTTGGTACTGAAGAAAAATCCTGAAACCAATGCTCGTGTGTCAGAGAAAGTGTGCTTTCTGCACTGGGAGATGAATAAGTAATATCAATTTATTTTTAAGGCAAAATAAATATTTCACATATTTCCACATTCCAGAAATGTAAAACACAATTGTTACATAGTCGCATAGGTTGAAAAAAGACCTAGATCCATCAAGTTCCATCTTTCTCTACTAAAATGGTCAGCGCTACACTTGGACCGCGACCACACAGGTTAACTCCTCTTTACTTGCGCCGTTTGCACAGTGTTTTCTCATTACCTGCTTCATTTGTACACTTATTTGTTCATCTAAGTGCTGCATTCCTCTATTTTTTGGCATTTTGATCCTTTTGGCACACCATTTGTCATATACTATATATACCAAATATCTTTACTTATATTTTCTTCCTGCCATATCTCCTTCCTGTTTGGTGTCTTATTGTTACCCCTGCACGTATTCCCCAGGTAAAGATTTGCACATTTGAGCTTACATGGGAAACTCCCCTGAGGATAATTTCTCTTCCCTACTTCTGGCAGTGGGCAAACATTTAACCCGGTCCCGACTCGTGACGCCTACATAGGCATCATGAAAATTCGTCCCATTACGACCTGTGAGGCCTACTTAGGCGTCATGATGGAAATCGTGTTCCTGTGGGTCGGGTGACCGAGGTCACTGAAAGGTCACCAGACCTGCAGGTACAGGAGGATTTGTACTTCACACCAGGGGGGTGGCTTTGCCCCCCCATAGCTATGATCGCTTTGATTGGCTGTTGAAAGTGAAACAGCCAATCAAAGCAATTGTAATATTTCAACAATTAAATTTGGTGAAATATTCCGATCCAGCCATGACCGATGCTGCAATATCATCGGCCATGGCTGGAGACCATGATCTGCCCCCGCCACCAACTGACCACGGCGATCTTCTGCCGCCGTCAGTGTTTTCTCCCCTCCCCTCTTCTCCCCTCCACTCCCCCCACCGTCCGATTCCCTCTTCCCACCCCGGGTACCTCCTGAGTCCCGGTGTTCCTCCGTCTTCCTCCATGGGTGCCGCCATCTTCCAAAATGGCGGGTGCATGCGCAGTGCGCCCTCCGAATCTGCCTTCTGTTAGATTCATTCATTCCAGGTACATTTTGATCACTGTGATAAACCCTATCACAGTGATCAAAATAAAAAAATAGTAAATAACCCCCCCCCTTTATAAACCACATAGGAAGGGAAAAATGAAATAAAGAAAATATATTTGTTTTTATTTTTCCATTAGGGTTAGGGTTGGAATTAGGGTTAGAGTTAGAATTAGGGTTAGGGATAGGGTTAGTGTTAGGGTTAGGGTTGGAATTAGGGTTAGGGCTGCAATTAAGATTAGGGTTATGGTTGGAATTAGTGTTAGGGTTGGGATTAAGATTGGGCTAGAATTAGGGTTAGGGTTAGAATTAGGGTTATGGTTGTAATTTAAGGTTAGGGTTGGGATTAGGGTTAAGATTAGGGTTAGGGGTGTGTTGGGGTTAGGGTTGGGATTAGGGTTAGGCTTGTGGTTGGGGTTATGAGTAGGGCTGGGATTAGGGTTAGGGGTGTGTTGGGATTAGGGGTGTGGTTAGGATTATGGTTAGGGTTGGAATTAGGGTTAGGGGTGTGTTGGAATTAGGATTTTGGTTAGGGTTAGGGTTGGGATTAGGACTAGGCTTGTGGTTGGGGTTATGGGTAGGGCTGGGATTAGGGTTAGGGGTGTGTTGTGGTTAGGGTTGGGATTAGGGTTAGGCTTGTGGTTGGGGTTATGGGTAGGGCTGGGATTAGGGTTAGGGGTGTGTTGGGGTTAGGGGTGTGGTTAGGATTATGGTTAGGTTTGGAATAGGGTTAGGGGTGTGTTGGGATTAGGGTTGTGGTTTGGGTTAGGGGTGTATTGTGATTAGGGTTGGAGTTAGAATTGGGGGTTTCCACTGTTTAGGCACATCAGGGGCTCTCCAAACGTGACTTGATGCCACCATTGAATCCAGCCACTTTTGCGCTCAAAAAGTCAATCGGTGCTCCCTCCCTTTAAAAGCCCTGATGTGTGCCCAATCAGTGGTTTACCCCAAAATATGGGGTATCAGCGTACTCAGGAAGAATTGCACAGCAACGTTTGGGGTCTAATTTCTCCTGTTACCTTTGGGAAAATAAAAAATTTGGGGCTAAAAATTATTTTTGTGCAAAAAAAATGATTTTTTATTTTCATGGCTCTGCATTATATACTTCTGTAAAGCACTTGGGGGTTCAAAGTGCTTACAACACATCTATATAAGTTCCTTGGGGGATCTAATTTCCACAATGGGGTCACTTGTGGGGGTGGGTTTCTACTGTTTAGGCACATCAGGGGCTGGGCAAACATAACATGACGCCCGCAGACCATTCCATCTAAGTCTGCATTTCAAAACTTCACTACTTCCCTTCCGAGCCTTGACGTGTGCCAAAACAGTGGTTCCCCACACACATGGGGTACCAGCGTACTCAGGACAAACTGAACAAAAACTTTGAAAGTCCAATTTCTCCTGTTACCTTTGTGAAAATAAAAACTTGCGGGCTAAAAAAATCATTTTTGAGGAAAAAAATGATTTTTTTTTTTTCGCGGCTGTGCGTTATAAACTTCTGTGAAGCACTTGATAGTTCAAAGTGCTCACCACACATCTAGATAAGTTCCTTTGTGGGGTCTAGTTTCCAAAATGGTGTCACTTGTGGGGGAGCTCCAATGTTTAAGGACACTGGGGCTCTCCGTACGCGACATGGTGTCCGCTACAGATTGGAGCTAATTTTCCATTCAAAAAGTCAAATGACGCTCCTTTGCTTCCGAGCCCTGCTGTGCGCCCAAACAGTGGTTTATGACCACATATGAGGTTTTGTTGTACTCAGGAGAAATTGCTCAACAAATTTAACCCCTTAATGTCCACTGACGTGCAGAGTCCGTCATGGCAAGGTGTCAGTTCCGGCACCAGGACGGACTCTGCACGTCATGGCTTTGATCTACCACTGCGTGTAAACACGCAGTGGTAGATCAGTGCCGACAGCTGTCACAGACAGCTGACAGGCACGGCAAGCGGTGCGGGGACCTTTGCCGTCGGTCCCCGCACCTACAGCGCTGTGCTTGGTCAGTCAATCTGACTGAACAAACACAGCAGCGATCGTGCAGGAGAAGCTGAAATTTCAGCTTCCCCAGCGCGATCAGTGCAGGAGCCGGCGCTGCAGTGGCCAGGCTTCCTGCACTGACAGCCAGGAGCGGAGCCCCCACCGCCCCTGGCTGTTAACCCCCTGACTGCTGCGATCGAGCGCGATCGCAGAGCTCAGGGGGGAGGCAGAGGGTCGGGAGCTCCCTCTGCCTCAGATCGGCACCCTGCAATGTATTTGCAGGGGCCGATCTCTGCCTTGATGACCCGGGGGTTGTCATGACAACCTCCGGGTCATTTAGCTACGGGAAGCTGCTGTGATCATGGTCACAGCAGCTTCCACTATAGTTGCAATGCATTGCAATGCCAGAGCATTGCAATGCATTGTAACTGCAATAAAAAGTAAAAAAAGTGAAAGTCCCATAAAGGGACAAGTTAAAAAAAATCATTTTTTTAAAAAAATTGTAAAAAAAATATTAAAAAATAATTTTAAAAAAATCCCCTAAAAAAATACACATTTTTATGTAATAAAAAAAATAAAAAACAAGAAACATACACATGTTAGGTATCGCCACGTCCGAAAAAAATCCCATCTATAAAAGCATAACCCTAGTTAACCCCTTCAGTGAAAGCCGTAAAAAAAAACACAAAAAAGTAGTAAATTATACTTTTTCCAAGCGGTATCATTATACCGCTTGGAAAAAGTGCAATAACACGCGATCAAAAAGTCAGATATAAATAATCATGGTACCGCTGAAAACGTCATCTTGTCCCGCAAAAAACAAGCCGCTATATAGCATCATCAGCGTAAAAATAAAAAAGTTATAGCTCGCGGAATAAACTGATGCAAAAATAATTATTTTTTCTATAAAATTTTTTATTGTGTAAAAAACGCCAAAACATAAAAAAAAATATATAAATGAGGAATCGCCGTAACCGTAGTGACCCGAAGAATAAAACTGCTTTATCAATTTTACCACACACGGAACGGAGGAAAAAAAAAAAAAAAAAAAAACAATTCCTGAATTGCTGGTTTTTGTTCATTCTGATTCCACAAAAATCGGAATAGGAAACGATCAAAAAACGTTATGTGCCTGAATATGGTACCAATAAAAACGTCAGCTCGTCCCGCAAAAAATAAGCCCACAGATAACTCTGTCGGCCGAAATATGGAAAAATTATAGCTCTCAAAATACGGCGATGCAAAAATTTCTTACAAAAAATTATTCCAAGAAAAAGCATCTTTTAGTGTGTGACAGAAGCTAAACATGAAAAAAGGGTGTAAATCTGGTATCGCTGTAATCGCACCGATCCGAGGAATAAAGTCGCCTAATCACTAATACCGCACGAGGAACGGCGTAAAAAAGAAAACCAATTCTTCACCTTTTGTGGATTTGTTCATTGTGCCTCCCAAAGATCGCAGTAAGGCGATCACAGTGGTTCCCCCCTGCATATGGGGTATCAGCGTACTCAGGACAAAATGCACAATAGCTTTTAGGGTCCTATTTCTCCTGTTACCCTTATAAAAATAAAAATTTGGGGCAAAAAGGTAATTTTTGTGGAAAAAAATATGATTTTTTTATTTTCACGGCTCTACACTATAAACTTCTGTGAAGCCCTTGGGGGTTCAAAGTGCTGACCACACATCTAGATAAGTTCCTTGGGGGGTCTAGTTTGCAAAATGGGTCATTTGTGGGGGGTTTCTACTGTTTAGGCACATCAGGGGCTCTCCAAGCGCGACATGACACCCGCAGACCATTCCATCAAAGTCTGCATTTAAAAACGGTGCTCCTTCCCTTCCGAGCTCTGCCATGCGTCAAAATAGTGGTTCCCCCCACATATGGGATATCAGCGTAATCAGGACAAATTGCACAATAGCTTTTGGGGTCCTATTTCTCCTGTTACCCTTATAAAAATAAAAATTTGGGGCAAAAAGATTATTTTTGTGGAAAAAAATATGATATTTTTATTTTCACGGCTCTACGTTATAAACTTCTGTGAAGCACTTGGGGGTTCAAAGTGCTCACCACACATCTAGATAAGTTCCTTGGGGGGTCTAGTTTCCAAAATGGAGTCACTTGTGGGGGGTTTCTACTGTTTAGGCACATCAGGGGCTCTCCAAACGTGACATGACACCCGCAGACCATTCCATCAAAATCTGCATTTGAAAAAGGCGCTCCTTCCTTTCCAGCTCTGCCATGCGTCAAAATAGTGGTTTACCCCCACATATGGGGTATCAGCATACTCAGGACAAATTGCACAATAACTTTTGGGGTCCTGTTACCCTTTGGAAAATAACAATTGGGGGTGGAAAGATCATTTTTGTGGAAAAGATATGATTTTTTAATTTTACTGCTCTACGTTATAACCTTCTGTGAAGCCCTTGGGGGTTCAAAGCTTTCACCACACATCTAGATAAGTTCCTTGGGGGGTCTAGTTTCCAAAATGGGGTCACTTGTGGGGGGTTTCCACTGTTTAGGCACACAGGGACTCTCCAAATGCGACATGGCGTCCAATCTCAATTCCAGCCAAAAAAGTCAAATGGCGCTGCTTCCCTTCCAAGCTCTGCCATGCGCCCAAATAGTGGTTTACCCCCACATATGCGGTATAAGCGTACTCAGGACAAATTGCACAATAACTTTTGGGGTCCTTTTACCCTTTGGAAATAAAAATTGGGGGTGGAAAGATCATTTTTAGTGGAAAAGATATGATTTTTTAATTTTACAGCTCTACGTTATAACCTTCTGTGAAGCCCTTGGGGGTTCAAAGCTCTCACCACACATCTAGATAAGTTCCTTGGGGGGTCTAGTTTCCAAAATGGGGTCACTTGTGGGGGGTATCCACTGTTTAGGCACACAGGGCTCTCCAAATCGACATGGCGTCCAATCTCAATTCCAGCCAAAAAAGTCAAATGGCGCTGCTTCCCTTCCGAGCTCTGCCATGCAGCCCAAATAGTGGTTTACCCCCACATATGGGGTATCAGCGTACTCAGGACTAATTGCACAATAACTTTTGGGTCCTTTTATCCTTTGGAAAATAAAAATTGGGATGAAAAGATCATTTTTGTGGAAAAAACATGATTTTTTAATTTTACGGCTCTACGTTATAACCTTCTGTGAAGCCCTTGGGGTTAAAAGCTCTCACAACACATTTAGATAAGTTCTTGGGGGGTCTATTTCCAAAATGGGGTCACTTGTGGGGGGTTTCCACTGTTTAGGCACACAGGGACTCTCCAAATGCGACATGGCGTCCAATCTCAATTCCAGCCAAAAAAGTCAAATGGCGCTGCTTCCCTTCCGAGCTCTGCCATGCGCCCAAATAGTGGTTTACCCCCACACATGGGGTATCGATGTACTCAGGAGAAATTGTACAACAAATATTGTGGTTCATTTTCTACTGATACCCTTGACAAACTTTTAAAAAATTGTGTCGAAAGAAAAATTTTGGGAAAAAAAGTTAAATGTTAATTTTTTCCTTCCACATTGCTTCAATTCTTGTGAAGTACCTAAAGGGTTAATAAACTTCTTGAATGTGGCTTTGAACACGTTGAGGGGTGCAGTTTTTAGAATGGTGTCACTTTTGGGTATTTTCTGTCATATTGACCCCTCAAATTCACTTCAAATGTGAGGTGGCCCCTAAAAAAAATGATTTTGTAAATTTTGTTGGAAAACTGAGAAATTGCTGGTCAACTTTTAACACTTATAACTTATAACTTCCTAACAAAAAAAAATTTGGGTTCCAAAATTGTGCTGATGTAAAGTAGACATGTGGGAAATGTTATTTATTAACTAATTTTTGTGACATATCTCTCTGATTTAATGGCATAAAAATTAAAAGTTTGAAAATTGCAAAATTTTCAAAATTTTTGCCATATTTCCATTTTTTTCATAAATAAACGCAAGCTATATTGAAGAAATTTTACCACTATCATGAAGTACAATATGTCTCGAGAAAACAGTCTCAGAATTGCCAAGATCCGTTGAAGCGTTCCAGAGTTATAACCTCATAAAGAGACAGTGGTCAGAAATGTAAAAATTGGCCTGGTCTTTAACCTACAAAATGGCTTGGTCGTTAAGGGGTTAAGGATCTATTTTATCCTGTTGCCCATGTGAAAATGAAAAAAATTGAGGCTAAAAACATTTTTGTTTTAAAAAAAAAGTACTTTTTCATTTTTACGGATCAATTTGTGAAGCACTTGAAGGTTCAAAGTACTCACTATGCATCTAGATAAGTTCCTTGGGGGTCTAGTTTCCAAAATGGGGTCAATTGTGGGGGAGCTCCAAAGCTTAGGCACACAGGGGCTCTCCAAACGCGACATGGTGTCCGCTAACGATTGGAGCTAATTTTCCATTCAAATAGTCAAATGAAGCTCCTTCCTTCCGAGCCCTGCCGTGCACTCAAAAAGTGGTTCCCCCCACATGTGGGGTTTCAGCACACTCAGACAAATTGGACAACAAATTTTGATGTCCACTTTCTCCTTTTACCCTTGGGAAAAAAAATTATTGCTAAAATTTTGTGACTAAAAAATTAAATGTTCATTTTTTCTTCCATGTTGCTTCTGCTGCTGTGAAACACCTGAAGGGTTAATAAACTTCTTGAATGTGGTTTTCATCTGCTTAAGGGGTGCAGTTTTTAGAATTGTGTCACTTTTGGGTATATAGACCCCTCAAACTGACTTCAAATGTGAGGTGGTCCCTAAAAAATGTTTTGTAAATTTTGTTGTAAAATGAGAAATCGCTGTTTAAATTTAACCCTTATAACTTCGTAACAAAAAAATTTTGCTTCCCAAATTGTCCTGATGTAAAGTAGACATGTGGGAAATGTTATTTATTAACTATTTTGTGTCACATAACTCTGTGGTAGTGTTGAGCGATACGATACCGCAAGTATCGGGTATCGGCCGATATTAGCTGTATCGACTTTTGATATTGACTTTCGATATTTCCCATATATCGGATACCGGAATCGGGATGTCACTGTCACTGTGAGTGTCCGTCGGTCGGGTCTGTCAGGAGTCAGCGGCACTTACCTGACAGAAGATCTCCGGTGGTCACTGCCTGGACTGGTTGATGGCCGCCATCATCTTTCCCGAGCGGTCACATGCAGTTTCTCGCGATAACTGCAGTGACTGCTGGGTAATCCCGGCCGTAAAGCAGTCAGTCCGATGACGTCACCGCCGGGGAAGCAGGTAATCAGCTGTGCTGCGCCGGGATGACAGCCTCTGCCTGTCATTCCGATGTAGCAGAGCTGGATCGTCGTGGGACACTCGTTACTATGGACTGCGTCGGACAGGTGGTATACTGTTGGTTTGTTTTTTTCCTTTTTTTACAGGAGATCGATGGCGTCGCAGGAATGAGTGTATAATAAAAAAATGAAAACTGTGTTGTCTCTTTTATTTCATTAAAATACTTTTTTTCTTGCTGTGTCTTTTTTTTATACATTTAAAAACTTTGGGATTAATAATGGATCGGTGTCTTATTGACACCTCTCCATTATTAACCGGGCTTATTGTCACCGTGCAATCAACGGTGACATTAACCCCTTATTACCCCACTTTCCACCGCTACAGGGCAGTGGGAAGAGCCGGGTAAAGTGCCACAATTGGCACATCTTTTGATGCGCCAAATGTGGGCTGCTGTAGCCTGGCATTATCAGGCTGTTGAGGGCCAAAATCCATGGGCCTTGACAGTCTTTTAATACCAGGCCACAGCAGTCTGCATTTTACTTGGCTGGTTAACAAAAATAGGGGGACCCCTATGCCGTTTTTTTTTTCTAGGGGATCCCTATTTTTGTTAACCAGCCAAGCTAAGCAGACTGCTGTGGCCTGGTATTATCAGGCTGGCAAGGTCCATGGATATTGGCTCATTACCAGCCTGAAAAACCAGGCCTCAGCAGTCTGCTTCATCTGGCTGGTTAACAAAATAGGGTGGACCCCACGCCAATTTTTTTTTCGAGGGGATCCCCTATTTTTGTTAACCAGCAAAGATAAGCAGACTGCTGTGGCCTGGTATTATCAGGCTGGCAAGCAGGGTCGGACTGAGGCACTGGGACACCGGAGAAACTACGGTGGGCCCAGCTCCTGCGTGGTGGGCCCTGATTTGAAAGGATAGGTCGCCGGGCAGAGGGGGCGGTGGCCCCGGGGCCCGCGCTCTGAGGGGGCCCACCCGGAGCTACGATACAGTTACATTCTGCGGCAGAGCAGGGAGAATCGCTCTCCCTGCTCTGCCGCCTGGAAGCTATGGGGCCTGAACAGGCGTTGGGGGGGCCCGGTGCCAGCAGTGGGCCCCCCACCCGTCATCGGAGGGTCAGCTGTTACGGCATCCAGCCGATAAAGCTGACCGCATAGAGAGAGAAGGAGCGAGCGCTCCTTCTCTCCCATAATCCCCCTCTCAGCGTATGTTAGCAGGCGCAATAACATCACCTGCCGGCGCCCGCTGTCAGACGCTGAGAGGGAGAACAGTGAGCAGCACAGGAGCCGGGAGGTGAGTATTTTTTTTATTTTTTTTTTAATGGGGGTGCAGTCGAGTCCTGGCTGGAGAAGTCGTCATGTCGGTGTGGGCCAGATGGAAAAGACATGAAAAGTGAACAATTCCATTAGAAAGAACATCAGCGGTAAGTCATTATCTGTACCTGTGCTGTAATCTATTATATGTTCTGTAGGACTGGTATTATTTATCACAGACCATATGGCGGTAATATCAATATTGGTCTTTTATATATAGATTATTTTGGCCAACAGCGCGGTCATTTGCTGAGGTTCTCTGATGATGGGCCCACTCAGAAGTTTTGCCCCCACTAAACCAAAACCCTAGCTACGCCTATGGCTCTCTCTCTAGTCTTTCTTTCTCGCTCTCTGTTCTTTCCTTCTCGCTCTCTGTTCTTTTTCCTCTCTGTTCTTTCTTTCTCTCTTTTCTTTCTTTCCTCTCTTTCTTTCTGTTTGTTCTTTCTCTCTCGCTGCTCTTTCTTTCTTTTCCTCAGTACCAGCCACTGTGCCCTCATTACCAGTCAGTGTGATCAGCAGTGCTAAATGGTTACGCTTGGGGCGAGGATATGGGTGTGATTAGCTGTGAAATGGGTGTTGTCGGGGCGTGGCCTAAAATTTTCAGCGCGCGCAACACGCGCCGCAGCCTTTAATCCTCTTTCCTGTCTTCCAAGTTTGGGAGGTATGCTGTATGACCTCCCTACAACTTCTGGCCATGCTCCTGATGAGCGCGACGGATGGTCTCGTGAGGGATCTCCTCCCACACCTGGACTAAAGCATCCACGAACTCCTGGACAGTCTGTGGTGCAACGTGGCATGGCCTAAAATTTTCTGCAGCATGCACAGCGTGCCACAGCCTTTGTCCCTCTTTCCCTTATTCAAAGGTTGGGAAGTATGATGTTGGGCCGCAAGAATATATTTTCTCTGGTGGGCCCAAGGTACTCCAGTCCGACGCTGCTGGCAAGGTCCATGTATGTTGGCTCCTTAACAGCCTTAAATACCATGCCTCAGCAGCAGGGGCGTACATATAAATCATGGGGCCCCATAGCAAAAGTCTGAATGTTCCCCACCCCCCAAAAAAAAAAACCCAGAGGCATTGTAAATGTAAAGTGCCAGCACAGTGAGGGAAGTTGAGTCGCACAGAGAGGTTTTGGGGGTACTCGGCACCGATCACGTCGACTTCTATGGGGGATGTCACGAGTAGCACAGCTCGGTCCGTGACCTGGGCGATCACTGGAATGTGGGATATTTCCAGGGGATGATAGAATGTTCGTGTAGTTTGTCGTGACGCCACCTGTAGTACCTGGTCAGGGTGTCCAGCGCTGCTGTGCAGGTCCTCTGGAAGGGATGGTGTAGTGCAGGTAGGTGATAAGTCTTCTACAGGTAACACGCTATCCTTCCAGGGCAGATAGATGTGAGATAGAGCAATGGTGCAGAGTGATGTAGCAGAGTGGACTATGCGACGTAGTAAGAAAGCAGGAAACACTTCAAGTTAAACGTTGCATAATAAAAATTTTAATAATAACATTACAAAAGTGCAAATAGCATTACTGCCGAAGTTCGTTGAGACTTCTTAGGACTACCCCCACCGGGGTAACTTCACAGTGTCCTTTACTTGTGCTTGTGGAGGACCCGCTCCAAACCTCCAACTGGTGGTCTTGGGTGGGCTGCAAGACTTTCCTTGAGCAGACCTCACTTTCGGCCACACCAAACGGGTTTTTAGTTTCTGAGGTAGTTGAAAATAGTGCAGTTAAGTTTTTTGTAAAACCAAGATGGAGCACCGAAGTGCCAACTATTTACAGAAAAGTTTGTGAGCCAGTACAGTTCATGGCTTCAAGTCAACATTTTGATTACATGAAACACCATTCCCACTGGTATTAGCACATAATTTTGACATTCCCGTGGACATCAAACCATTACCCAACCTGGGTATATTAAGGCAACAATAAACTTCTTTTTATGAACATTCACCCATCCGGGTACATCAATAATTTAACTATTTACATACAGAGACCCTGTCCGGGTTATTTAGACTTCTTTGGCTGGCCTCTTCCAGGTACCACCTGATACTCTTCTGGAGCTTGCCAAACATCCGTGACAGGAGGGTCCACCCAGACCTGATGACGTCGTGTGGCCTGTACAGTTACGTCGTGACCCGCTATCTGGGTCTGTGTGGCCACCTCTTTCGTCTCCCTCCAGGTCTGGAACCCTATGTCCCGGACTAAACGAACCCCAGGGGGCCTAACAGGCGCCGGGTACGGGCCAGCTATCATTATCATGTCCATAGCTGGGGCTGCTGAGGAGACCACTGAGGGAGGCTGGGGAGATTTACGGCATGGGGTGGGCACTTGTGCAGAGGCCTGGTTGGGGGAGGCTGAAGGCTCGGAGGGTCTGTCAGTTTCCTGACACTCTGGGGAGTAGGGGTCGCACCTGGTAACATTTAGGGCGTACCATCCATTGTAACCCCAGTGTCGGGTGTAAGTCACCAAGTCTCCTGCCAACAGGTCCCTCCCCGGGTGTCCTTCTGGGAGGTGAGCCTCCACGTCCCGCCGGGTTACAAAGACTTCTAAATAAAGTCCAGGCTCCTGGATGAAGCCCCAACCACCTTTTAACTTAAAGTTCCGTACTGCACCCTTACGCCGCGGCTCCCTCAGCGTACTTTTATCCTTTCTCATACGTGCCTTCTCTGCCAGGTCCTTGTCCAGGTGACGTTGCCGAAGCTTTTGGGATTCTCGCTGCTCCCTTTGTCGCTCTGCTTCCCGCTCCTGACGTCTCCACTCTTCTCCTGACGCCGGTTGTAATTCTCCTCCACCAGCAGCTCCATGTCTCCACCATCAAACGCCAGCTTACGATGTCCGGTTTGCGGCAGCTCTCCTGGTGCCCGCCAGTCCTGGCGGCGCTCACCTGTGGCGGAAGCAGCCGGCTCTGGAACAGATGACGGTCGGGGCTCCGGTACAGGCAGGTAGAGCTCTGGTGCCTGCGCGGCCTCCTCCATGAGGACGGGTGTCGCTTCTTCTGCCTCAGCGACGGGGGCAGACAGCAGGATCTGGGGTGCTGGTGCGGCGTTTTCTGCAGGAACGGGTGCCTCCACTGTGATACTGGCAACCGGTTCAGATTGCAAGGGTTGGGATGCCCGCACGGCCTCCTCTACTGGAACGGGTGCCTCCACTGAGATACTGGCAACCGGTTCAGATTGCAAGGGCTGGGATGCCCGCACGGCCTACTGTACTGGAACGGATGCCTCCACTGAGATACTGGCAACCGGTTCAGATTGCAAGGGCTGGGATGCCCGCACTGCCTCCTGTACTGGAACGGGTGCCTCCACTGAGATACTGGCAACTGGTTCAGATTGCAAGGGCTGGGATGCCCGCACGGCCTCCTATACTGGAATGGGTGCCTCACCTTCCGGTACAGACACTTCAGGGGGTAAGAGGGATTGGCGCCGCTCCAACTGTAGTTTTAGGGCCCGCCAGCTCGCTTCCATCCTGGCGACCTCCTCCCGGTGCCGGGCCAGGTCTCTCAGGGTATCCTACGCTTCTTCCAGCGTAGGACGGTTTCCAGGCCGGGTGCCAAACGGTGGCACCGTGGCGATCGGGTCGCTTCCGTGGGGGGAGAGCTCTGACTCCTCCATCCCTTCCCACTTCTGCTCACGTCCATTCGCCATCTTTGCCAAGTCACATGTGTCATTAGCATCAGGAGAGGCGCCATCTTTTGTAGGGAGGCGGGACCTTCGCGTTTGTTTCCGCCCACTGAGGAGGATGAGGAGGCGGAACTCCAGAGCTGTGGGGCACGATCTTACATTGCAGTAACATTTAGAGTGGGCGGACATCGTTTTCGCACCACGGAGTGAGTGTACGCCCACGAGAGCACGCCCTTATTCTTCACCTGTGCCTCGTGGCGCAGATATGACGGAAAAATGGCAAATACAGTCTATGATGATTTTTGCAATTCTCAAGCAAAAAAACAGTTAAATTAAGGCACACAGGACTCGCTTATAGCGAGCTTCTGAATCCTGTTCGTGACGCCAAAGTTGAGTCGCACAGAGCCACAGGTTTTGGGGGTACTCGGCACCAAGCCCGTCGACTTCTATGGGGGATGTGACGGGTAGCACAGCTATGTCCGTGCCCTGGTCGCTCACTGGAATGTGGGATATTTCCAGGGGATGATAGAATGTTTGTGCAGTTTGTCGTGACGCCACCTGTAGTACCTGGTCAGGGTGTCCAGCGCTGCTGTGAAGGTCCTCTGGAAGGGATGGTGTAGTGCAGGTAGGTGATAAGTCTTCTACAGGTAAGACGGTATCCTTCCAGGGCAGATAGATGTGAGATAGAGCAATGGTGCAGAGTGATGTAGCAGAGTGGAGTATGCGACGTAGTAAGAAAGCAGGAAAGGAAACAATTCTTACTACAAAGACATGCAGCATAAGGCTGCCTCAACCCCTCCCATCCAACTAGCTACACCCTGTTCTAACCAGCCTGAGCTAGACCATCCCATTGGGTCCGCCTACACTCAGCTGGCATAGTGTACTGTTGAATGCAGTGGTTGGAGTCAATGGGGTGTTTCCTCCTTACCTGAGAGTAAGTTGACACACCGCTGGGTGCGATGCAACATCTCTGTGGCGACTGGACCATCGGGTGCTTCTGTCCTTTCACAAATGCCGGCTTTACCCGGCAATTGAATCAGAGGCTATTTTACTATGTAGAAGTGAATAAACTATAAATATATGTATATATATATGTCACAATGACATGTATATATATATATATATGTATTCTAAGTGTGTATATTTTGTGTTTACAAGGAAAGAAAGTGTTTTTTAGTTGCGATATTTTGTTCCCATAGACTTACATGGGACTTCCGGTATCGGTATCGGGTATCGCCGATATTTTAGTGATATCGGCGATACCATTCCGATCCGATATTTTTGGATATCGGAAAGTATCGCTCAACACTACTTTGTGGTTTAACAGAATAAAAATTCAAATTTTAAAAATTGCAAAATTTTCAAAATTTTTAGCCAAATTTCCAATTTTTTAACAAATAAATGCAAAAATTATCGACCTAAATTTACCACCTTCAGGAAGCCCAATATGTCATGAAAAAAGAACCTCAGAATCGCTAGGATCCGTTGAAGCGTTCCTGAGTTATTACCTCATTAAGGGACCCTGGTCAGAATTGCAAAATATGGCCGGGTCATTAAGGTCAAAATAGGCTTGGTCATGAAGGGGTTAATGATTCTGCACCTCTTGCCTTATATAGTTTATTGCGAATTATTACAGTTATACTTATATGGTCAGACTCATTCTATTATCCAGTGGTCATTTGCCATTTCCTTGTTTGTTTTTACTCTTGTATTTATTATTGCCCCCTTTTACGTGTGGGCACATTCCTTGCTTGTAGTGTCACCGTTTACCATTTTGTCCAATAAAGGTAATTTTATCCTCACATCATTGTTCCACATCTTTCCTATTAAGATCAAAAATTTGGATTCTCTTATTAGTTTCTATCGATTGTGCATCAAATGTCATTTTTGTTCTCTGAGTCTCCTCGGTATTTGATCTCACAGTCTTAACATAACAGGCAGGAGACTGAGCCACAAGCCCTGATGTACATCAAAAAGTTTGTGTGTCTGAAAATAACTCTTTTTGCATGCTTCCTTTTTTTAATTGTCCGATATTAGACCCATACCCACTACTCAGATACAAGAGTTGGTGGCTACCAATTACTACTCATTTCCTTCCAGTCCCGTGAACATTAATCAGACTGTGTTTGCATTACGTATCTCAGAAGATGTTTAATACGGTGCGAGGAGACATCTGAGCAAATAACAGCTGAGCTGGATGGAAATCGGTGGTGAATACGTTTTTGGGGACAATTTGACAAAGACGACAAAACTGGAGATCAAAAGATTTAAAACATTTGTTTATCTGTACAAACACAATGATTATTAATTAGTACAATATTTCAGATTTCTTCACTATGTGTGACTTTTTACATAACGTTATGAATAACTTTATTATATACTGCATTTTAACAATGTAAAAATGTTTTGGGATTCTTAACGCCGATGACTTACAGATTTATTATTCTATTTCCCTATTGACTGGAACACTGGAGACCAATGAGAGAAGAAACATCTCCCGGGACTTCTTCTACCTGGCAAATTGTCTTCATGTTCTCCATAAATATCCACAGACAATGAAGCCCATTCTTATATTTCGTGTCGGCTCTAAGCCGACTTCACTACGATCCATCCTCTCTAGAGCAACGGGAAGAAAGTAACGTGAAAATGACTGTGAAGAGCAAAGACGTTCCTGATGTGAGAAACATTGGTGCAGCAATGCCCCGGAAAGACTAAGTCATTGTTATCAAGTGTCTTATACGTCATAATAAGATGCAGGATTCAAAAATACCCAAACGTTATTCTAATATATAAATGTGATTTCTAATCTCGAAGGTTCAGGTTCCTTTATATTTTTATCTTAACTCTTAACATATTTTATCATTTCCAAATAATCAGTATAATCAGTCCATGTAAAATGCGTTTGTGTTTTATTTCTGTTTATTATTTTGTCTGGCGTGGAAAGTTATAAACATTTACCAATTATTTTATTAGGGGATTTGCCTTCATTTCTCTAATAATAAAATTGTGTGTACGCGTCTTCCAATCCCCTCCTCTTCTTCCTGGTGTATTTGCCTGTCTTCAGCTGCCTTGATATCAGATCATCCTCATCTGGAGTACAGATGATGGCAGTGGAGTGATCATTGGTTTCCCCTCAGTGTCCTGCTGCTGACCCTTTCACTGCCATCATCTGTACTCCCAATGAGAAGGTTCTGATATCAATGCATCTGAAGGCAGGGAAATAGACAAGGGGAAAGCAGGGGTTCGGAAGCCGCTTACAGGCAATTTTTCACAAGTTTTAAGACAAATCACAAAATAAAATTTACATGCTGGATAAAAAATAAATAAAAGCTTAATTACTCCTTAATCGCTGGTGTAAAACAATGGTTTTATGTAACAATTTAGGATAAAAATCAGAAAATTGATAAAGTTTGGTGTATAAACCACAGTGCTAACCACTGAGCCACCGTGCTGCCCATGTATATGAATATATTTTCTAGTTACTGTCAGTATTTTATGTGCTGTATATTTCGATATCCGTTGCCGGCGGCTCCAATGTATTTTTTCTCTTGAACCAGTTATAGAAGCTTTTACAGATTATTTTTGGCGTTTTGTCTGGTTTTACCATCTAATATATAAGGCATTTGATTGTTTATATATTTTCTTGATATTTTTACCATGTAATAATAACATGATATTAGCATTTTATGTTTTGAATAGCTTGGCCCGTGCAAAATTTTTGCACATTGGTCGTCGGGGGCGCAGGCAATTTCAGAAAAAGCAAGCTGCTGAAATGTAAATGTATTTCATGAGATGATGAATGTAGATATGTAGATTGGTAATACAATAAATTGGTTTGATAAGTAGAGGTCAAACAATGTCTACCAGTTGAGGCGCCACCTGCAGGTCATTGTGTCTTTCTGTAGGTTTATGAAAATGAATGTTTAAACTGTATTTAAGGTAAAATCGTGAATGTGTGGTTTGTTTGGCTCTTGTCTTGCTGAAGGGGCAAGTTGACCTTTCAAATGGTGTATCATTTGTGCGTGTGGGGCGAAGTAATCACTGAAAAAGCAGTGCATGTTTACAAATGTGTTTACATATGTGCCTCACCTGCAGTGAAGTGTGCAATCCTCCAAGGTGCCTGAAATAGGCTGATCAAGCAGTTACGCAAGCTGGAAATCTCCCAAGGCAAATGTTTGGATTTGTTTGTGATGTCTGTAAGCAGCTTTGTGGTAGTGTGCTTTGGGGTAGTGTGGTGCCACCTGCAGGTCATTTTTCCTTATTGCCGGTTTATGAAAATTAATGTTTAAACTGTATTTTGTGATCAAATCATAGTTGTGTGGTTTGTTTGACTATTTTCTTGCTGAAGGGGCAAGTTTACCTTTCAAATGATGTATCATTAGTGTGTGTGGATGCAGTATGAACGGAGATACAAAGTAATTACCGAAAAACAGTGTTTAGAAATAATAGAATAGATTTTCCGTTCATTGTTGTGATAATGTTACAATCTAGTAAATGATACAATGTAAGTTCGTTAATACTTTTTATTCTGTTGATCATATACTGAGGTCCCACCTGGTCTCATCTCTTAGCAGAAGTAGTTTTTTTTGTCAGTTTTTGTTTTAAAGAAGCTTAGAATAAATAAGTCACGCAGCTAAAGATGAGTAAATCTACGAAGATTCATATTCACAGATTTCTCGAATTTTGTAGTAAAATGTGATTCGCTTTGTAGTTCTCTGATGCAATTTGAATGTTCCTAATTATGCTCAGGAGCCTATCGGGACTACAGAACATATTACTCATAGTGTGAAAAATAAATCTTACCTTGCTTCTCATCTATCTGGCCACCACAGCCTGCCGTCCGGTTCTCTGCTCATTCTCTCGCTCTCACGTTTCCATAAGCAATCTTCACTGGGTGATAACGTCTAAGCTCTATTTGGGCCAAACACCCAACGCCAAGTGATGTTTGTGGGAAAGGAGATGCAGAGAACTGGATGTCCAGACAAGTGAGGGGTGAAGTGAATACATATTTTTTTCACAGTTTTTCTTAATATAATTCAGCATAATGGAGACCACCTGGCTGACATTTTGCTGAATCCGCCCAAATCGTGTTAAAAAAATATTGAATTCTTGAGAGTTTATGGTTTTCTAAAATTGTAATCAAATTCAATTCACCTCACACAGATTTGCTCATCTTTAATGTACACAGAAATAGAAACTTGTAAGAAATTTCAATCTGTCCCTCGTCTCGATGACCCGTAGTCATAGAACCCTAGAATGTTAGAGTTGGAAGGGACCTCAAGAGTCATGTCCAACCCCTGCTCAATTAAGGATTCACTAAACCATCTCAGACAGTTGTCTGTTCAGCTTCTGTTTGAAGACTTCCATTGAAGGAGAACTCGCCACTAGTGATGAGCACGTATACTCGCTGCTCAGGTTTTCCCGAGTATGCTCAGGTGATCTCCGAGTATTTTGTAGTGGTTGGAGATTTAGAGTTTGTCGACGCAGCTGCATTATTTGCAGCTCCTAGAAAGGCTGAATACATGTAAGGATTGCCTGTTTGTTAGGAATTCCACACATGTATTCAAGCTGTCTAGCAGCCGCAAATCATGCAGCTGCGTCGACAAACACTAAATCTCCAAGCATGTCAAAATACTCGGAAATCACCTGAGCATGCTCAGGAAAACCAAAGCAAAGAGTAAATTTGCTCATCACGGCTCACCACCACTTATCGTGGCCGCCTGTTCCACTCATTGATCACCCTAACTGTCAAAAAAATTTTCTAATATCCAATCTGTGTTTCCTCCCATTCAGTTTCATCCCATTGCTTCTAGTCTTTCCATGTGAAAATGTGAATAATGGTGATCCCTTTACAGTGTGACAGCCCTTCAGATATTTGTAGACAGCTATTAAGTTTCTTCTCAGCCTCCTTTTTTGCAATTTAAATATTCCCAAATTAGCCCTTTGGGGGTCGGACATCCAGTGTGTTTGACTAATCATGAAGTTCTAAAAAAATAGTAGTAATTTTTATATCAATGTTGGGTTCAACGACATAACGTCTGATGTTATTATGTTTAGCCTAATATTGATACATCAGTACCATAAAGTCATAGATTGAAAAGTGAAAGGAAAACATTATTTTTGTTTTATATAACAGGTTATAACTTCCACTTCCCCAGTCTCCATGCAGAACAGGACGGTGGTTACAGATTTCATCCTCTTGGGATTTCAAAGTCAGCGGAGGTTTAAGACTTTTCCTCTTTAGTTTGTTCTTTGTGGTTTATTGTCTGATATTATGTGGGAATCTCCTAATCATCACCCTGGTTTCCACCAGCAAGAGCCTCCACACTCCAATGTACTTCTTCATCTCACAACTCTCCATCGGTGACATGTTATTGACCATGATCATTGTTCCTAGTATGTTATACATTCTACTGAATAATGGGGCGACCATTGCTTTTACCAATTGCATCGCCCAATTGTATTTCTTCTGTTCCTCAGAAGCATTTGAAGGTTTTCTACTCGCTGTGATGTCCTACGATAGATACGTAGCCATCTGTAATCCTCTCCGTTACACCTCTATCATGACGAGTGGGTATTGTGTGATACTGACCATCTTCTGCTGGTTGTTTGGATTTTCCTTTAACTTGATCTACACCATTACAACATCGCAACTAAACTTTTGTGGTCCAAATATCATTGACCATTTATTCTGTGACCTTGTTCCTCTTCTAGAACTTGCCTGTTCAGACATTTTTATTGTTCATTTGGAGATTTATGTAGTAGGCATTCCAAATATATTAACCCCAACCACAATAATTATAGTTTCATATACTTATATTGTCTTAACAGTTGTAAGGATCCAATCCAGAACCGGTAGACAGAAAGCCTTCTCCACCTGTAGCTCCCACCTCACGGTGGTCTCCATATTCTACGGGACTATATTCAGTGTTTATGTTGTACCTACTAAACAATCAGTCACCATCAACAAAATCCTATCCCTGCTATATACTGTGTTTACTCCACTGGTCAACCCCATTATATACAGTCTGAGGAATAGAGACATTAGAAAAGCCGTACAGGAAACATTTATCCTGGTGATATGGAAATTTTTTCACAATATTTTTTACAGATAATCCAAAAAAAAGACAACAAACAAAAATATTTGCATGCAGTTGTGCCAGTCATAAATTCACAAAGTACATGAAGAGACTATTTTATTGAATTTGGAACTTGTCTTGAGGTTTAATTAATCGCTACATGGAATATGAGCCCCATAACAAGTTCATTATTATCACATTATTCACAAATGAACATAGAGGCTTTGGTTGTAAGACACAAGTCCTGAAAGAACACCGTGTTCAGATCAACTATACATCACACAATGCTTTATTACTTATAATATATAATTAATTTATCCTAATGTAAAGTGAAGGAGCTAAGTAGGCATGTCTCCTCCGTGAAGGGTCCAGAACCGTCGGCGCTGTCACATATATTGCAGGGTAGAAAGCTTGAGACTCGCCGTACTCTGTGTTGGAGAAAAGGGGGCGTTGCTAAGTGGACAGAGCTGCAGCGTGCGAGTGACCAGACAGTTTGAGCGGGAACTTCGGATGCACGGAATGCCTGAGAGGTAAAATCAGCTGAGAGGCGCCTGGGCAGAGCAGAGCAGAGCAGAGCCTGGGACAGCAGAGAGCTTTGACAGGAGACCGCTGACTGAGTACCGCTCAGACACCACTGTCCCAGCTGACATCACTGCCCTCGCTGAGACCACTGACTCAGCCAACAATGCTGCCATATCCGCCCCCACTGACAGTACTGATCATGAGAGACAAGGTCTGTGAATGGGACTTAGGCGTGTGTTGATTTGGCACAGCGAACCGGGCTGTCCATTGTAAACTGTGTTTGGGCAGTGCTGCAAATCTCCGTAGTGTTGGGATACTCACCACTGAGGATAAGGACGCATCCCTCTTCATCACCTCATCTGCGTACCCAAGACTGCATCAGGATCTCGAGGATTCGCTGCCATCGTCAGGACCACGAGAGGACACCACCAGCGTCAAAAGATACTACATCATTTACCTCAGGATTGTGACAGACCCCCACTGCGACCAATCCAGGCAGCACCAGTCACAGAGAGAAGTTCAACCGTGACTGACGCCTGAGTGATAAGTTATATTTTATTGTATTGTTGTGTGAGGAACGAATAAGTGTGGAGGATAGTAGGAGGTCTTGGGAGGATCGAAGATTACGTGAAGGAAGATATTGGGAGATTAGTTCAGAGATATATGGAGGAGACAGGTTGTGGACGGCTTTGTAGGTCAGTGTTAGTAGTTTGAACTGGATTCGTTGGGGAATTGGGAGCCAGTGGAGGGATTTGCAAAGGGGAGAAGCAGGGGAGTAGCGAAGGGAGAGGTTGATTAGTCAGGCAGCAGAATTGAGGAAAGATTGGAGTGGTGCAAGAGAGTTGATGGGGAGGCCACAGAGGAGGGTGTTGCAGTAATCAAGGAGGGAGATGATGAGGGCATGCACAAGAGTTTTAATAAATTGAGGGCTGAGGAAGGGACAGATTCTGGAAATGTTTTTAAGTTGGAGGCGACAGGAGGTGGCAAGAGTTTGGATGTGTGGTTTGAAGGACAGGGCAGAGTCGAGAGTTACTCCCAGGCAGCGGATTTCAGGTGTGGGAGAGATCGTGATTCCATTTATCATAATAGATAGATCGGGTAGGGAAGATACGTGAGATGGAGGAAAGATGATGAGTTTGGTTTTGTCTACATTGAGTTTAAGAAACGAGAGGTGAAGAAGGAGGATATGGCTGATAGACACTTCGGGATTCTGGACAGCAGAGAGGTGACATCTGGGCCAGAGAGGTAGATCCGAGTATCGTCCGCATAGAGGTGGTACTGGAAGCCATGGGACTTTATGAGTTGTCCTAGGCCAAGGGTATAGATGGAAAAAAGTAGGGACCCCAGGACAGAGCCTTGAGGGACTCCAACAGACAGAGGGCAGGATGAGGAGGTAGAGTGGGAGTGGGAGACGCTAAATGGGCGGTCGGAAAGGTAAGTGGCGATCCAGGACAGGGCAAGGTCTTTGATGCCATGAGAAGAAAGAATCTGTAGCAGTAGGCAGTGGTCGACTGTGTCAAAGGCAGAGGACAGGTCAAGGAGGAGGAGGATGGAGAACGGTCTGTTAGCTTTGGCTGTGAGTAAGTCGTTAGTAATTTTGGTCAGGGCAGTTTCAGTAAAGTGGTGGGGGCGGAAGCCAGATTGGAGGTTGTCTAGGAGAGAGTTAGATGAGAGGTGGGAGGAGAGTTGAGCGTGGACATGCTGCTCAAGGAGTTTGGAAGCAAATGGGAGCAATGATATTGGGCAATAGCTGGGCATAGCAGTTGTGTCAAGGTTTGTTTTTTTAAGGATGGGTGTGATGGTGGCATGTTTGAAGGCAGAGGGGAAAGGTACCAGAAGATAGTGATAGGTTGAAGAGATGGGTTAGGGCTGGGATGAGCAAGTTAGTGAGGTTGGGGAGCAGGTGGGAAGGGATGGGGTCAAGTGCACAGGTGGTGAGGTATGATTTGAAAAGGAGATGAGTAAGCTCTCCTTCAGTGATGTTGGAGAGGGAGGCTAGTAGGGAAGGACAGAGGTCTGGTATATGGAGTGGTTGGGGTGGTGGAACGGTAAAGGTTTGCCTTGTTTGGTCGATCTTATTTTTGAAGTAGGTGGCAAAGTCCTCGGCAGAGATGAGGGGAGTTGGAGATGGCAGTGGTGGGAGGAGGAGAGAGTTGAATGTGCTGAACAGTTGTTTTGGGTTGTAGGATAATGAAGATACAAGGTTTGCGAAATAGGTCTGTTTAGCAGAGGTGAGGGCTATTTTGAAGGCAAGTGTAGCTTGTTTGAAAGCAGTGAAGTCATCTGGCAGGCGTGTTTTCTTCCAATGCCGCTCCGCGACCCTGGGTGTTCTGGGTGAAATGCAAGACACTCACATTTTGGCTTCAGGCCTCCGCTGGCTCTTCGAGTCCGGATCTTGGATCAGTCACAGAAACATCGGGGGACATTTAGTTCTTTTGAAACAGTTCATGAAACATGATGCCTAGCTTTTGAAAATCTTTTACTTTACTTTGTTTTGTCAGGCAAGTGATTTCTTGCTGGAGAACAGGTGTAGCAGTAATCAGGCCTAGGTATGGCTCGGGAATTTTAACTCAACTTCCCAAAGATGAGATAAACTACATTTAATTTACATTTTATTTTTGATAGCGCAATGACTTTTTCACACAGGGCCCTGTAGGTTTGGATTTTTTTCCCTTAATTATAAAGACATTCATTTAAAAACTGCATTTTAGGTTTAATTGTGTTATCTTTGTCTAATATTTAAATTTTTTGGTGATCTGAAATATTTATGTGTGACAAACATGCAAAAGAATAGGAAATCAAGAAGGGGCAAACATTTTTTCAAACAACTATATATTAACACTTTAACTGCACCACGGGAATTAAAACAATGTGGAAGAAAAAATTAACGTTTTAATTTTTTCCACAAAAATGATGATTTAGTCCCAAAATTTTCATTTTCACAAGGGTAATAGGATAACATGGACCATATAATTTGTTGTCCAATTTCTATTTGGTATGCCAATTCCCCTATGTGGTGGAAACTACTTTTTGGGCGCAAGTAGAGCTCAGAAGGGAAGGATCGCTATTTGACTTTTGGAATGCAAAACTGTCTGTAATAGATAGCGAACGCCATGTAACGTTTATGGAGTCTGTGATGTGCCTAAACACCAAAATCCCCCACAAGTGACCCCACTTAGGAAACTACACCCTCATGAATTTATATGCAAGTGAGGTGAGCATCTTGAACTAAGGTGTTTAGCAGGATTTTAAATCATCGGACCATTGAAATAAAAAATTATGTTTCTTCCAAAAAAAGTTGTTTTAGCCTCAAATTTTAATTTTCACAAAGGTACCGTAACAAGAGAAAATGGACCAAATGCTGTGCAATTTCTCATGGATATAGGGATACCCTATATGTGCTCAGAAACTTGTTTGGGCGTACGGCAGGGCTTGGAAGGGAAGAAGCGCTATATTATTTTTGGAGTACAAAATTGTCCAGTATAGTTTGTGGATGCCATGCTGCATTTAGAGAGCTGCCAAGGTTCCAGAAACAGCAGAAACTCCCGCAATTAACCCCATTTTGGAAACTACACTTATTTTCTTTAGGGTTGTAGCGAGCATTTTAAACCCACAGGTATTTCATAGTATTGTAAAACATTGGGCTGTGAAAATAAAGCGTTACATTTTTTCAACTGAAATGTTTTAGCCCCAAGTTTTTAATTTTCAAAAGGAATAATAGAAGAAAATAGACCATAAAATTTGTTACACAATGTCTCCTGAGTATAGCAATGCCTCAGATGTTGTCAAAAACTACTTTTTTAGGTTCAATGTAAAGCTCAGAAGGGAAGGAGTGCCATATCCAAGTTCAGAATTTTCTGGAGAGGTTTGCGGGCATCATGTCACATTTGCAAAGCCTCTTTGGTGTCAGGAGTCAGGACAGCAGACATCCTGTTACTCCATTTTACAAACTATACCTCTTATTGAAATCATCTTGGGATGAGCTGAGCAGGTTGACATCACATGTGTTTTACAAAATTGTATATCATTGAGTGGTGAAGAAAGATGTATACATATTTTTACAACTATAAGTGTTTTAGCCCCAGATTTTACATTTTTACAAGGGGAAATAGAAAGGACGACATAATTTGTTACACAATTTCTTGTGAACGTGGCAACATCCCATATGCGGCTGTACAATACTGCTTAGCCACACAATGAGGCTCGGAAGGGAAGGAGTGCTATTTCACACTTGGAGAACAATTTTCGTAGAATAATTTGAGGACTCCACATACAAAGGCGCTAAGTGCTAGAAGAGAAGAAACCTTCCTCAAATTTGGAAATTACATCCCTCTGGGAATTTATCTACAGGTGCAGTGATGATTTTGACTCAATGGGTGTTTTCCAAAAACGAAAAGAAATGAATGTTGCTAAGTACAAATGCAAATTTTCCACTGTAGTGTCCATACAATGTAGTGCCCAGAATCTTGTGACCAGCTTATGCTTCTGGAGATATGCATCCAGTAAATTAAGTGTACTCCCCTAGCTACAGTAATGCCAAACATGTGGATGCTAACTGAAGTTTAGGCACACTATGAGGGTCAGGAGTAGAGTTGAGCGAATATCTTCAGAATTGGTTGCTGAATCTGAATTTGCCATATTCCTGCCATATTGTTACCCTATTTGTGCTGAATTTACGTTTAATGATTGTTTCCAAACATATTAGTTCAATTTTACACCCATTGACCTTCAATGACGTTTGGCTGTGTTCGGCGAATATTGCAAAAATCAATATTTGCCGCTGATCATAATTGGAACCAAATTTTGAAAAATACTCAACACTGGAGGAGGGAGCATTTGGTTTTGGGAGGACAGGCTTTGACTAATTTATTTTGGTGCAAGCCACATCACTTTTCCAGGGCCTTTGTGACACCAATAACATGGAAGTGATCTATATTTCGGTTAACAGATTATGTATCTGAGTGGGATCTTGTTATTTTTTGGGTTGAGTAGAAGCTTTTACTGGTGGCATTTTGAGGTACAGTTTGGGTCAGTTCACATTTATCCAGCGCTCTATACTGAGCACTAACATTGGGGTTTCCATCTAAGTCTACAAAATACATGCTTTGGATAAAAACCCTGTGAAACCATTCACTATTGAGGCACCAGAAATACTCTGGACTCTGCCTAATATCCGGCTTTTCAGAAGTGCACAAAACTTGCCGACCATAAAAAGACGGACTTCACCAGATCATAGGTCACATGGCATCCACAGTGATTCCCTCTGCCTAAATATAGGGTTCTGTCTGAATCACGTATTTCAGAGATTTACACAGAAAACCTGGTGCAAGCGCTATATTTCTGCTGACAGAGTCATGTGAGGTTTTATTTGGTGTTTTTATTAATATCATTTTTGGGCACATAAAGTTTTTTGATGACTTTCTAAAAGTGATAAGACTTCTTTATTCTTCGGGTCTGTACGATTACAGCGATATCACATTTACATTGTTAAGATTTGCTGCTTCTATTTATGGAAAAAAATATTTTTGCATCCCTTATTCTAAGAGCTACAACTTTTTGATTTTGCAGCTGATGCTTGTTTATTTTCAGGACAAGTCGACATTTTCTGAAATACCATTTTTAGTTATATTTTACTTTTTTGATTGCTTTTTATTTAACTTGAGCAGTTAATTCATTCAAATCTCCACAAGTATCATAGGAATTATTTTTATTTTGAATTAAAAAAATAATTGTTATTATTGGTTCCAGGGACGGATGTAGCACAGGTTGAGCTACACAGGGGTCCAGAAGGAGAGGGAGCCCGATCAGTTGCTGAACCATCTTGTGCATCATAGAGCCAGTACCTGATACATTAGCAGAGATTGACGGGCAGCTCGCTGCACTCTGCCAAAGATGCTGGATGGAGCCTTCTTCCTCTACGATTGTCGATGTTGTTGCTGGTTTTAGGTTACTGGAGACGCATTGCAATGCAAAGAGAGTTACATGGTGTGAGGAGTCTTTCTCTCCTCTCATATCATTCTGCACAGGGTGGGTGACAGGGGGGCGGCTAGAGAAGGGAGACACTAGTTCTTAGTGGATCAATGTAAATACCATCCATAGCCAATACCACCCATAGCCGGAGGGCCCCTTGTACAGTTTCATGTGTTAATAACTGCTGTGGATACTGATGGTGTCCGTATGACAGACTGGATCAGAATAGTGAATACTGCAACTTTGTTTTTAGACTATATCGGTCTGCAAATAAACATGATCATGTCAACAACATTGACTTCCATTGGTCAGTGTACTCTCTATATGGGAATCTTACAGACATATAATGTGCACTTTTTTGTTTCTTTTAACTGATTTGTGACCTTGGAAATTCCTTGTGGAAGAGAATGACTTTCTGACCATGGACGTACCCGGTAAGTCATGGTGTGCGTTGTGCTTGCGTGATCACCACTGGGTGTTCAGCTAACATCACGGCTGACACCAGGCTTTCACTGCCAGGAGTGGTGCCACACCTCTCCTGGTACTTTAACCCCCTAACAGCTGCGATCAATATTGAATGCAGCATTTTGAATGCATTGAGAGAGAGCCGTCATTACCAGGGCCCTATAGCTGCCATGGTGGCCCAAGGTCATCATGACGATTCCTGAGTCACTGGGCTAGCAAGCTTGATAGACCACATGCGTAGTATGGTCTAAGAGGCTTCTGTCAGTACAGCACTGATACCTATAAAACATTGCAGTGCTTCATAACTGCCATCAGACTGTAAAAAGTGAAAGGCCAACAAAAGGACTAAGTAATAAATTACATAGAAAATTAAATAATTGTAAAAATTGTTAAAAATAAGAAAAAAAAAATAAAAATATATATTGCTCATAAATTAGTATTTTTCTATAAAAAATAAAAGTAAAAAAGGACAAGTGTTTGGTATCTCCATGTTCAGAACGACCATAAAACTGTCACACTAGTTAACCATTTGAGTGAACACTATAAAAAAAATAAAATAGAAAATTTGCAAAAAACTTTGCCTTTTCATAATACAGCCTAACAAAAAGTAGAATAAAAGGCGATCAAAAACACTAAAAAATGTAAAAAAAAAATGGTATCAATAAAATCATCATCTTGTCCCACATAAAAACGAGCCGCCATTCAGCTCCATCCATGGAAAAATAAAAAGTAAGTTCTCTCAGAATAAAGTGATGCAAAAACAGTTATTTTTTCTATAAAATATTTTTTATTGTGTAAAAGTGCCAAAACATAAAAATATTAAATAAATGTGATATCGCTGTAATCGTACTGAGTCGAAGAATAAAGCTGACTTATCAATTTTACTTCACGCAGAACGACATAAAAAATCATAAATTGCTGGTTTTTGTTAATTCTGCCTTCCAAAAAATCAGGTTAAAAAGTAACGAGAAAACATGATAAGCCTAAAAATGGTACAAATAAAAATGTCAACTCGTCCCACAAAAAACAAACCCTTACATGTCTGTTCGCTGAAATATGGAAATGTTATAGCTCTCAAAATATTTGGATGCAAAAACTAGTTTTGCTGTAAAAAGCGTCTTTTAGCATTGTTATTGTTAGGGGTCGAGTTCCTACTCCTGTACAAGGAGAATCTCGAGCTATCCCCGCTGAGGTCTCCCATCCATCTCCGGCCACAGTGGAACCAGCTCAGCAGAGACGTTGGTCCCAGCGTCTCGCTCAGTCTAGTGCTGTGCAGAGGATGACTGCTGCCTCTCCAGGTCCTGCCATTGTAACCAGTGCATGTCAGCGGCAAGCAGACTCAGTTGGGACTAAGTCCTGTATTTTCCTTTCTTAACATGCCCAGGGAAAGATCTCTCATAGGAGATCAGAGGTCACATGCTCAGCTACTGCAGCAGCTCCTATTTGTCCGCCAGGAAGGTCCTGAAACTACATGTGTTTCTCATTGGTCCTTTTCTGGTAGGTCCTGTAGTTGCTACTATAAAAGGGTGGCATGGCCGTGCCGCCATGTGCTAGTGTCAATTGTGTTATGTGCTTTGCGCCAGTATGATCATGCACGCATGTGGTTAGGGCTCGGCTGAAATAAGCCCCTAGAACACCGGCACCTCCGGTGAGGAGATTTATATGCACGTGTTCAGGGCCTGGCTGAAATAAGCCCCTAGAATACCGGCACCTCTGGTGAGGAGATTTGTATGTTTGCGTGCTGACTGCATGATCACGGACTGCAATCCGCACAGCAGTTATCTGTGTATTCCTGTGTGTTAACAGGACACATTCTCTACCTCTGCGTCATTACCTTAGCGACTCTGTGAAGTAACAGAGTTCGCTTATACCGCCATCTTACTAGCAGCAGGCTCTGCCTGCACGGTGGACCCCGGGCTGCGAACGCACTCTTTATTTATATTTATTTTGTTGAGTTCCGCAGATCCTAAGAGTACACTAGAGCCATGGTCTGGCTAGTAAATTGGCGGACGACCAGTGCCTACGGCAGTTCATCCAGCAGCTGGAGGGTAGTTGGCTGCTCTCGAGCGCACAACCTCAGCTGTGGATCTGACCGCAGTCGCTGTTCAGCTGCTAGCACAGCGGCAGCCAGTTTGTCCGCCAACACCTCTGATCCGACCTTGTCCCATCTCTTGCCTCCAGACAAGTTTTCTGGTGACAGCAAACATTGTCGGGTATTCGTGAGTCAGTGCTCTATACAGCTCGAGCTTCTGTCTGCACTTTTTCCCACAGAGCTGGCACAAGTGGGTTTCTGTCACGGGTGTGTCGCTGCGAAGATCGTCGCGATTGCACACCCTGACTTCGCACAGCTGAGTTTCTGGTGCTGGGTGTTTTTCGGCACTGAGGGAGTTAATTCTTTCTCTCTCTGTGCTGGACTGACCAGCCTTGCTCAGCTGCAATTAATGTTTTGTTAATTGGTTTCCTTCTTATACCTGCCTGTCTGCTGGGGAAGTGTCGGTGAAAGCATTCATGCAGACCAGCAGAGCGGATCGTATTGAGAAGTCTAAGCTAAGAATACCTGTTGTGGTTTTCTCCTCTCCTCGCTTTATTAGTTATCTCCCTACCCGTTTGTGTTCCCTCTGTATTGGTAGTTTTGTATGCAAGGTGTTCTTTTATTTTACCCCTTGTACTGTCTCGTTTGTCTTATACTGTGTGTGAAGGCAGATACCTTCCTGATCCCTGTGGTGGTATCAGGGTCCTTCTCAGGACTAGATTACAGTGGTTAGGGATTCACAGGAGATAGGGTTTACGCTGGCGGCCTGGACCTCTGTACCATCAACAGTACCTCCAGGTAGAGGGATTAGCCAGGACCCCAGCTTAGGGTCAGCATAGACCCCGGTTCTCCTGTATACAGAGACAGCGTGACATTTTCATAGTGTCACTTCTGTCAGGCAGAGCTTTGGAATGGGCAACGCCGCTGTGGGAGCGTGACAATCGCGTGGTGGGGAGTGCTCCTCAGTTTCTGGAGGCTCTTAAAAAGGTCTTTTTGGGCCCTCAGGTCACCCACGATTTGGCACTCCAACTGCTGGCAATGTCACAGGGTTCGAGCTTGGTCAGTCAGTTTTCAGTCCAATTTCGAACTCTGGCCTCCGAGTTAGAGTGGCCGGATAAGGTCCTTATACCGGTATACTGGAGAGGTCTGGCTGACCATGTAAAGGACGCCTTGGCCACCAGGGAGATTCCTACCTCACTGGAGAAGCTTATCTCCATCTCTATTCGCTTTTACGAGCGGAGGTTGGAGCGGGCCGAGTGTAGACGGAGGTTTCGGCTGGCTCCCACCTTTGCCACACCTCTAGAATCTCCCATTCTGGCACCCGACTCCACCGAAAGGCCATGGAGGTTGTTCGAATGGGACCTAAGTCTCGGCCCGTTCGAGTCTCCGTGGTTTGTAACAATTGTCAGCAGTTAGGACATTATGCCAATAGATGTCCCCAGCGATCGGGAACACGATCGCGTCTAGTGACCATGGGAGGAGGTTCACTAGAGTCAGCGGCATTTGCCTCCAAGCTGTCCTTTAAAGGGACAATCTCTTTTGGTCCATCCACTCTAACAGTTGAGCTTTGTGTGAATTCTGGAGCAGAGGGTAACTTTATGTCCTCTGCTTTTGCTCTCCGCCACACAATACCTCAGGTGATGCTCGCCAAACCGGTGACTGTTCGAGTGGTGAATGGATCCATACTGCCCTCACAGATCACACATCAGACAATCCCTCTCACATTAGCTATGGCTCCTTCCCATCAGAAGATTATCTCTTTCCTTATCCTTCCTGAGTGTATAGAAGAGGCTCTGCTGGGAGTACCCTGGCTTCGTCTTCACTCCCCACATATTGAGTGGTCCTCTGGGAAGATACGGGGTTGGAGTGAGTCTTGTAGAGGTAGATGTGTGAGGGAGAGTGTTCAGGTTGCTACTACAGGGATACTCGCATATCTCACTTCCCTTCCCAAGTGCTATTGGTCCTATGTAGACGTGTTCTCCAAAAAGGCTGCGGAGACGCTTCTGCCTCACCGCCTCTATGACTGTCCTATTGACCTCTTGCCTGGAGCAGAACTTCCCTGGGGACGGATCTTTCCTCTCTCTCTCCCGGATACGGAGGCTATGTCCCAATACATTCCGGAGAATCTGGCAAGAGGTTCATTAGGAAATCAGTGTCACCTGCTGGGGCAGGGTTCTTCTTTGTGCAGAAGAAGAAGAACGGAGAATTACGTCCCTGCATAGATTACAGGGGTCTTAACCCCATCACCGTTAAGAATAAATACCCACTGCCTCTGATTTCTGAGCTATTTGATAGGCTCCGGGGAGCAAGGGTATTTACCAAATTTGACCTGTGGGGTGCTCACAACCTGATTCTCATCTGCGAGGGGGACAAATTGAAGACGGTTTTAATACCAGGGATGGGCACTATGAATATCTGGTGATGCCCTTCGGGCTCTGTAATGCCCCAGCCGTTTTCCAAGAGTTTGTTAATGACATCTTCCGGGATATGCTTTCCACCCCAGTCGTAGTCTATCTGGAAGATATTCTCATCTTCTCTCCAGATATTGACTCCCACCAGAGAGATGTCTGCAGAGTCTTCGACCTCTTGGGGCAAATTCCCTGTATGCAAAGTTGGAGAAATGCGTGTTTGAGCAGGAGTCTTTACCATTCCTGGGCTATATCATCTCCGCCCAGGGATTGGCTATGGATCCTGCCATACTACAGGCGGTGATGGACTGGCAAGAACCCCATTCTCTTAAAGCGGTGCAGCGCTTTATGGGGTTCATTAACCCCTTCACCCCCAAGGGTGGTTTGCACGTTAATGACCGGGACAATTTTTACAATTCTGACCACTGTCTCTTTATGAGGTTATAACTCCGGAACGTTTCAACGGATCTTCGCGATTCTGAGATTGTTTTCTCGTGACATATTGTACTTCATGTTAGTGGTAAAATTTCTTCCATATAACTTGCGTTTATTTTTGAAAAAAAACGCAAATATGGCGAAAATTTTGAAAATTTAGCAATTTTCAAACTTTGAATTTTTATTCCCTTAAAACAGAGAAATATGTAACACAAAATAGTTAAGAAATAACATTTCCCACATGTCTACTTTACATCAGCACAATTTTGGAATCAAAATTTTTTTTTGTTAGGAAGTTATAAGGGTTAAAAGTTGACCAGCGATTTCTCATTTTTACAACAAAATTTACAAAGCCATTTTTTTTAGGGACCACCTCACATTTGAAGTCACTTTGAGGGTCTATATAGCAGAAAATACCCAAAAGTGACACCATTCTAAAAACTGCACCCCTCAAGGTACTCAAAACCACATTCAAGAAGTTTATTAACCCTTCAGGTGCTTCACAGGAACTAAAGCAACGTGGAAGGAAAAAATGAATATTTAACTTTTTAGCCACAAAAATGATCTTTCACAAACTTTTTTTTTATTTTCACAAGGGTAAAAGGAGAAAATGGACAGATAAGGTTGTTATGCAATTTCTCCTGAGTACGCCAATACCCCATATGTGGGGGAAAACCACTGTTTGGGCACACGGCAGAGCTCGTAAGGGAAGGAGCGCCGTTTGACTTTTTCAAACTAAAATTGGCTGGAGTTGAGATTGGACGCCATGTCGCGCTTGGAGAACCTCTGATGCGCCTAAACAGTGGAAACCCCCCACAAGTGACACCATTTTGGAAACTAGACCCCCTAAGGTACTTATCTAGATCTGTTGTGAGCACTTTGAACCCCCAAGTGTTTCACAAAAGTTTATAATGCCTGGGTGTGAAAAAAAAAAAAAAAATTCCACAAAAATGATTTTTTAGTCCTAAATTTTTGAATTTTCCCAAGGAAATTGGACCCCAAAAGTTGTTGTCCAATTTGTCCTGAGTACGCTGATACCCCATATGTGGGGGTGGAAAACTGTTTGGGCGCACGGCAGGGCTTGGAAAGGAAGTAGTAACGTTTTGGAATGCAGACGTTGATGGGGGTCATGTTCCGTTTGCAGTGCCCCAGATGAGCCTAAACAGTGGAAATCCCCCACAAGTGACCCCATTTTGGAAACTAGACCCCCTAAGGAACTTATCTAGATCTTTGGTGAGCACTTTGAACCCCAAGTGCTTCACACAAGTTTATAATGCCCGGGCATGAAAATAAAAAATCCTATTTTTTTCCCACAAAAAATTATCTTTTAGTCACTAATTTTTTATTTTCCCAAGGGTATCAGGAGAAATTGGACCACATAAGTTGTTGTCCAATTTGTCCTGAGTACGCTGATGCCCCATATGTGGGGGGGAACCACTGTTTGGGCGCACGGCAGAGCTCGGAAGGGAAGGAGCACCATTTGACTTTTTCCAACCAAAATTGGCTGGAATTGAGATTGGATGCCATGTTGCATTTGGAGAGCCCCTGATGTGCCTAAACAGTGGAAACCCCCCACAAATGACCCCATTTGGGAAACTAGACCCCCTAAGGAACTTATCTAGATCTTTGGTGAGCAATTTGAACCCTCAAGTGCTTCACACAAGTTTATAACGTAGAGCCGTAAAATTTAAAAATCATATTTTTTCCACAAAAATGATCTTTTCACCCGAATTTTTTTTTTCCAAGGGTAACAAGACTCCAAAAGTTCTTGTGCAATTTGTCCTGAGTACACTGATACCCCATATGTGGGGGTATACCACTGTTTGGGTGCATGGCAGAGTTTGGAAGGGAAGGAGCGCCGTCTCACTTTTTCAACGCAGAATTGGCTGGACGCCATGTCGTGTTTGGAGAGCTCCTGATCTGCCTAAACAGTGGAAACCCCCCACAAAATGACACCATTTTGGAAACTAGACCCCTCAAGGAACTTATCTAGATGTGTGGTGAGAACTTTGAACCCCCAGGTTTTCACTAAAATTTATAACGTACAGCCTTAAAATAAAAAAATCCTTTTTTTTTTTACAAAAATGATTTTTTCGCCCCCAATATTTTTTTTCACAAGGGTAACAGAAGAAATTGGAACCCAAAAGTTGTTGTCCAATTTGTCCTGAGTACGCTGATACCCAATATGTAGGAGAAAAACTACTGTATGGGTGCACGTCAGGGCTCGGAAGGGAAGTAGTGACGTTTTGGATTGCAGACTTTGATGGAATGGTCTGGGGGCGTCATGTCGCATTTGGAGAGCCCCTGATACGCCTAAACAGTGGAAACCCCCCACAAGTGACCCCATTTTGGAAAATAGACCCCACAAGGAACTTACCTAGATGTGTGGTGAGCACTTTGAACCCCGAAGTGCTTCACAGAAGTTTATAACGCACAGCCGTAAAAATAAAAAATCCTTTTTTTTTTTTACAAAAATGATTTTTTCGCCCCCAATATTTTATTTTCACAAGGGTAACAGGAGAAATTGGACCCCAAAAGTTGTTGTCCAATTTGTCCTGAGTACGCTGATACCCAATATGTGGGAGAAAACTACTGTATGGGCGCATGTCAGGGCTCGGAAAGGGAAGTAGTGACGTTTTGGATTGCAGACTTTGATGGAATGGTCTGGGGGCGTCATGTCGCATTTGAGAGCCCCTGATGCGCCTAAACAGTGGAAATCCCCAACAAGTGACCCCATTTTGGAAAATAGACCCCACAAGGAACTTATTTAGATGTGTGGTGAGCGCTATGAAGCCCCAAGTGCTTCACAGAAGTTTATAATGTACAGCCGTAAAAAACAAAAAAATCTTATTTTTTTTACAAAAATAATATTTTCGCCCCCAGTTTTTTATTTTCCCAAGGGTAACAGAAGAAATAGGACAAATTTCACAATAACTCTTGGGGTCCAGAGTACGCTGATACCCCATATGTGGGGATAAACTACTGTTTGGACGCATGGCAGAGCTCAGAAGTGAAGGAACACCGTTTGACTTTTTCAACGCAGAATTGGCTGGAATGGAGATCAGACGCCATGTCACATTTGGAGAGCCCCTGATGTGCCTAAACAGCGGAAACCCCCCAATTCTAACTCCAACCCTAACCCCAACACACCCCTAACCCTAGTCCCAACCCTAATCCCAACCCTAACCCTAATCCTAACTCTAACCCTAATCCTAACTTTAGCGCCAACCCTAACCCTAACTTTAGCCGAAACCCTAACCCTAATGGGAAAATGGAAATAAATACATTTTTTTAATTTTATTATTTTTCCCTTACTAAGGGGGTGATAAAGGGGGGTTTGATTTACTATTTATAGCGGTTTTTTATGATTGGCAGCTGTCACCTAAAAGACGCTTTTTATTGCAAAAAGTAGTGTTTTGCATCGCCACATTTTGAGAGCTATAATTTTTGCATATTTTGGCCCACAATGTCATTTGAGGTCTTAATTTTTGCAGGACGAGGTTACGCTTTTATTGGTACCATTTTTGAGCACGTGACTTTTTTGATCGCTTTTTATTTCGATTTTTGGGAGGTTAGAATGAACAAAAATCAGCAATTCATGAATTTCTTTTGGGTGAGGCGTTTTTATTGTTCCGCGTGTGGTAAAATCGATAAAGCAGTTTTATTCTTCGGGTCAGTACGATTATGGCGATACCTCATTTAATAAATTTTTTTATGTTTTGGCGCTTTTATAGAATAAAAACAATTTTATATAAAAAATTATTATTTTTGCATCGCTTTATTCTGCGAGCTATAACTTTTTTATTTTTTTGCTGATGATGCTGTGTGACGGCTTGTTTTTTGCGGGACAAGATGACGTTTTCAGCGGTACCATGTTTATTTATATCCGTCTTTTTGATCGCGTGTTATTCCACTTTTTGTTCAGCGGTATGATGATAAAGCACTGATTTTTTGCTTCGTTTTTATTTTTTATTTTTTAAGGTGTTCACAAAAGGGGTTAACTAGTGGGACAGTTTTATAGGGGGGTTGTTACGGACGCGGCGATACCATATATGTGTACTTTTATTGTTTTATTTTTTTTATTTACAATAAGTAATGAATTTATTGGGGAATATTTTTTTATTTTTTTTTGGATTTTTTTTACACATGTTTATTTTTACTTTTTTTTACTTTTTTACTTTGTCCCAGGGTGGGACATCACTGTATTTCATCAGATCACTGGTGTGACAGTGTGCACAGCACTCTGTCACACCAGCGATGTGACAGGCAGTGCAGGACGCTTCCTCATGCCTGCTCTCGGCAGGCACTGAGGAAGCCGCCTCCCTCCAGGACCCCGGCGCCATCTTGGATCCGGGTCCTGGGAGGGAGGAAGCCCTCAGAGCAGCGCGATCACATCGCGCTGCTCTGAGGGTCTCAGGGGGGCGCGCAGGGAGCCCCCACCCTGCGCGATCCTCCCCTGTGCCCCCAGTACACCGCGATCATGTTTGATCGCGGTGTGCAAGGGGTTAATGTGCCGGGAGCGGTCCGTGACCGCTCCTGACACACAGTCACGGGTGTCAGCTGTGATAATCAGCTGACACCCGGCGGCGATTAGCTGCGCTCCCTCCGGGAGCGCAGCTAATCGCCTATGACGTACTATCCCGTCCATGGTCAGAATGGCACGGGTTTTATGGACGGGATAGTACGTCTAATGTCAGAGAGGGGTTAATTACTATCGCCAGTTCATTCCCCATTTCTCAACTTTGGTATCTCCCTTGGTAGCCCTCACGAAGAAGGGAGCAAATCCCAAACTGTGGTCCAAAGAAGTCTCCAAGGCTTTCACCTCAATTAAGTCTCATTTTGCTAGCGCTCCCATCCTACACTGCCCTGATGTTGACAAGCCATTCATATTGGAGGTGGATGCCTCATCCGTTGGTGCTGGAGCAGTCCTCTTTCAAAAGGATGCTCAAGGTCGGAAGCATCCTTGCTACTTCTTCTCCAAGACCTTTTCACCAGCGGAGAGGAATTATTCCATCGGGACAGGGAGTTGCTAGCAATGAAGTTGGCTTTCTCTGAGTGGAGACATCTGTTGGAGGGGCTCGCTTTCCCTTCCTAGTCTTTACGGATCACAAGAATTTGTATACTTACAAACAGCCCAGCGGCTAAATTCTCGTCAGGCCAGATGGTCCTTGTTTTTCTCCCGATTTCACTTTACCGTCCATTATCTCTCGGGAGAGTAGAACATTTGGGCTGACACTCTCTCTCGATCCGTGGAGTCCTCTGAGGAGGAGGAGGGGGAGCCTCGGCTTATTTTCCCTTCTGAGAGGTTGAGAACCGTAGCACTGGTTTCGCTAGAGTCTGTACCTCCGGGCAAGACATTTGCACCACCCATTTGCGACCGGCGGTTCTCTCTTTGGCTCATTCGTCCAGGGTGGGTGGACATTTTGGGACCAAAAGGACATCTGAGCTGTTGGCGAGGATGTACTGGTGGCCGCATATGGTCCGTGATGTTGGGGATTATGTTCAGGCGTGCGTCTCCTGCGGCAAAAATAAATCTCCTCGACAACGGCCAGCTGGGTTACTTTACCCTTTGCCGGTGGCAGACAGGCCCTGGGAGATGGCTGGAATGGACTTTGTTGTGGGCTTACCCAAGTCTCGGGGTTGCACCATCATTTGGGTGATCACCGACCATTTTTCCAAAATGGTGCACCTGGTGCCGTTACCACGGTTAACTTCTGCACAGGCCCTGGCTGCATTGTTCATAAGACATATCTTTCGTCTACACGGCATGCCGGACAAAATCGTTAGTGGCCGAGGTCCCCAGTTTGCGTCTCGGTTCTGGAGAGAGCTTTGTCGTCTACTCAGTATTGAGTTAAATCTCTCTTCGGCATATCATTCCGAGACGAATGGGTTGGTAGAGAGGGCCAACCAGACCTTGGTCACATATCTGCGACACTTTGTCTCTGCCAGGCAGGATGACTGGGCATCTCTCTTACCATGGGCAGAGGTTGCGTTGAAAAACGCCATGGCAGACTCCACTGAACAGACACCATTCCTCCTTAATTACGGTCAGCATCCGCGGGTTCCTGTGCCTATGCCCGTGTCTTCCACCGACTCCAGGGTGGCAGACTGGGCTGTGGAGGCATGGGACATTTGGGACCATACTCAGGATGCCATTCAGGCCTCCAAGGAGAGGATGAGGTCCTCCGCTGATGCACATCGGTGCCCCGCTCCGACATTTGCTCCCGGTGACTTGGTGTGGCTCTCCACCCGTAACATCAGGCTGCGAGTGGAGTCCACTAAGTTGGCACCCTGTTACCTGGGTCCCTTCAAAGTCCTCGAGCAGGTTAGCCCTGTGGTATACCGTTTGGCCCTTCCACCATGCCTGGGTATCACCGACACCTTTCATGTGTCGCTCTTGAAACCCGTGGTCATGTCCCGGTTCTCTGAGTCATCTGCCGGGACATCGGGTTTGTCTACGGTCGATCACAAGGTGAACGCTATTGTAGGGTGCAAGGTGGTACAGGGCAAAAAGTTTTATTTGGTGGATTGGAGGGGTTATGGGCCTGAGGATAGGTCCTGGGAGCCTGTTGAGAAAGTTCACGCTCCTCAGCTCATTGCTGCCTTTGAGGGTAGTGAGGCCCAAAGGAGGGGGGCCCTAGGGAGGGGGGTAATGTTAGGGATCGAGTTCCCGCTCCTACACAAGGGGAATCTCGAGCTATCCCCGCTGTGGTCTCCCATCTGTCTCCGTCCGCAGTGGAACCTGCTCAGCAGAGACGTTTGTCCCAGCGTCTCGCTCAGTCTAGTGCTGTGCAGAGGATGACTGCTGCCTCTCCAGGTCCTGCCATTGTAACCAGTGCAGGTCAGCGGCAAGCACACTCAGTTGGGACTAAGTCCTGTGTTTTCCTTTCTGAGCATGCCCAGGGTAAGAGCTCTCATAGGAGATCAGGGGTCACATGCTCAGCTACTGCAGCAGATCCTATTGGTCTGCCAGAAAGGTCCTGAAACTACATGTGTTCTAGTACAGTTTCTCATTGGTCCTTTTCTGGTAGGTCCTGTAGTTGCTACTATAAAAGGGTGGCATGGCCGTGCCACCAGGCGCTAGTGTCAATTGTGTTATGTGCTTTGCGTCAGTATGATCTTGCACGCATGTGGTTAGGGCTCGGCTGAAATAAGCCCCTAGAACACCGGCACCTCCGGTGAGGAGATTTGTTTGCACGTGTTCAGGGCCTGGCTGAAATAAGCCTCTAGAATACCGGCACCTCCGGTGAGGAGATTTGTATGTTTGCGTGCTGACTGCATGATCACGGACTGCTATCTGCACAGCAGTTAACTGTGTATTCCTGTGGTGTTAACAGGACACAGTCTCTACCTCTGCGTCATTACCTCAGCGACTCTGTGAAGTAACAAAGTTCGCTTATACCGCCATCTTACTAGCAGCAGGCTCTGCCTGCACGGTGGACCCCGGGCTGCGAACGCACCCACTATTTATATTTATTTTGGTGCGTTCCGCAGATCCTAACCGTTATAGGGCAGAGTGAGTGAGGCCGAAATGTAGGAGCGGCCTGTCCTACAACAGTCACCACAAGGGGAGTATGTTGGTGTCCACCCACCTTTATCTGACGATCACAGGGCTTTATAAAGCTGGAATCCCTACAATCAGCTTATCTCCTGGCCATCATCAGATTCTATGTCATTCTTATGTGGAGATATTCACTTTAAATTTGTTTTATAACTTTGTGGAATAAAAATATAAACTTTCAGAACAGTAAACACTAACTTTCTTCTTGATGTAAAACTATTTCTATCTGTACACATTCATGTACAACTTTATCAATTTACAGTAACTTTGTAATTCTCCATTGGCTCAGTCACCAGGGATTCTGCGCTCTATAACAGAGATGTCTCCCAGAAGTTATCTGCTTCTCATCTAAACTTTATATTCTATATAAATATCCATGAATAAAGCCTCACATTCAAGTATCTGGTGGCCAAACCAAGCTGACAACTCTGCTGTCTAATTTTATCATCAATCTCATCAGAGAACTGGGATCAAGAAGAAATATTAATCTGAAAATGAATGAAAAGAGCAAAGAAATATCTGATGTGAGTAACATCTGCAGAACAAAAAGGAAATGTTTAAAGATTTTCACTAATTGTCTGATCCTTTATAAAGGATATACAGGGTATGAGAAATATTAAAGGATTATTATTATTGTATCATTTACATTTATCTAGAATTTGACGTGTTGCTATTGTGGAAGGTTTGGTTTACCCTTTTATTTTCTTTTACTTAGTTTCATTTATGTGCTGTTATATCTATTATTACAAGATTTAAGAATTTTCTTGCAACTCAACAAAAGAGTAATCAGTTTTGGCAATAATGGATATACTACTTTGTAATGTGATTTTTTTTGACATGTTACTCTTATTTAATACTTTGGGATTGAGGAGAGAAAGAGTAGTATAGGTACACCCACTCTCGTCAGACTCAAATCTGACAGGTCGACACGCCCCCTATCATTTAATCCGTCTCCCTGGGATTTGATCTGTCTGGACTTTGCTCAGGGTGGGAAATCTGGTCTGCTGGATTTGTGAATTTCAATCAAAGTGATTTATTCGTCTCTACTGATATTTTATCCACTGGATTAGATTAGTCTGTGGAGTATTAGTGTATTAAAGAGGAGAGAAACTTTTAAGGACCCAGTAAATGTATAAGGAGTTCTAGTTAAATACAGACTTCTGTATATAACTAGTATATAAGGATTTTTAGTGAATTAAAGAGTGAATCTTGATTTTATACTTTTTTGTGGAGAGAAACTTTTAAGGACCCAGTAAATGCATGTAAAGCACTACTGTGGTGGAAAGCTGTATCAAGCTGGTAAAAGGTGTTTATTTTTTAGTATTATCCAGGATATAAGTTTTAAACTACAACTGCAAAGGCAATTTAATTTGAAGTATCACCTTATAACACATTTGGAATTATGACGCTCAACTTATAGTTTTATTCAGTATATATATTTTTAGCTTGGCAGTGTATCTACACTTAAATCAGGACTGGGAAGAATGTAATGACATGGAGTTAGGAATTTCCAGACTAGTTTCTGAGTTTTAGTGAAATATAGACTTTTGTTACAGTTCGGTAACTTATTACCAAGCTGTGTGTAAAGGCATGTGTTGTGTTAGAAGTCTAAATATTTTTCTATCTAGTGACATTGTTGACATGAATTGTCATTGTGTAGAGAAACTTTTAAGGACCCAGTAAATGCCTGTAAACAGGACAATTGAGAGAATGAGTGAAGGTCGATGCTATTTAGCTATGCTAGTTCAGTTGCTGGAAATTACACACAGTAAATAGTCATGCATTGTGTATACCCAGTGGGATCTTTTAAAACCAACACATTTATGTGTGTTCTTCTTGAAGTTACAGCTCAAAGACATTTCAATCACTGAATTAATTGTGATATGCTAGACTGTAATTGAAATAAATTCAAAAAGGAAGCTTTTGCAGTATAAAATACAAATTTTATTAAGGTCTAAAATACATTATCATGGATAAAAATCCAAAAGAGTGGGATATACAGCATGCAGAAAAATAGCCAAATGCAGACAGGTATGAACTACATTCAAATCAATATATAATAGTGCCCATCTCCATATCTTATATGTTATAACGATAATAGACTAATCCGGGGCTAAACAATAATAACCTCCATATATTTGTCCATATATATGCAATCTATGTAACTCACAATATCCCCCAATAGGCAGACATATATGCACTATATATAGGATTATAAGTATCTTAATGAAGCATGTATATCAATAAAGTAACTTCCCCATCACAGATGCTAATATAATGATGTTAGCATGCAAGTGCAGAGCTCACAATACATACTGTGCGTGCATATGAAGTCAATTAGCACATCCATAGCTATATTAAAAAAGCAGCGCCATAGATGGGAGATCATACCTGAATGCTGCTTGGCACCCCTTGTGTATAGCCCTCATTTCTAGCAGTGTTTGCTACAGATAGCTCACTTATTAAGCCAGGAGTAAACATAGTAACTGTTTCATGTGAGAATACATGCATAGGATGGGGCCATTACTTAGTGTATACTATTTATGTACAAAGATGATACGGAAAATATATGTTTCCAAAGTTTACTGACAGGAACTACTTAGTGATGACAAATTCACAACAAATTTGTTATTTTGGGACTATTTTTTAACTGTTTCATGTGAGAATACAGGGATAGGATGGGGGCCTGTTGTGAATGGGTTTGAGATGAGTTCTGAGCAGAGACTCCCTCTGGTGGTTACAAGCGGTACTGGTCTGTTCAGTGAAGATTGTGAGGACTGGGAATCAGGTGTTACTGATTGGTCTTATATAAGGGAGTCACCTTCCCATCAGGGTTGCCGGTGATCAATTGTTCTGGTCTGAATCCTTTATTCCAGTTTCCCTTGTAGCCTGCTGTGTCGTGTCTGCATCTCCTGCTAACAGATAAGACATTTTCTTCTTTTGTGTTTGTGCTATATTTTTGCATTTTGTCCTGCACTTCTGTGGGGGCCTTCAGGGTCCCCTCCGGGGGCTTCTGCCCTCTCAGTTTTGTTCAGCCACTGATGTTTGTACTTTTGCTTTTTCCAGTTTTTTCAGTGCTGCTGTTTTGATTTTGTTACACCAGAGAACTAATTTAGGTGGAAGAGGTCGTGTGATCTCAGGTATTTTTGAAATTAGTAGAGTTGGCGCTTTTCAGGGTTTTCTGGGATTGCAGTAAGTACCCTTCCTATCCTTTTCTATTTAGTTAGTTTGGGCCCCAGCATTTGCTCATACTATTTTCTTTCTGTGTCAGTATTTCATCTTGTCTAACCGCCATTAAATGTTTGGGGGCTTTCTATTATCTTTGGGGTTCTGCTCCGGGGCAGATAGCTTTCCTATATCTATCTTTAGGTGTAGTTAGTTTCTCAGGCTGTGACGAGGCGTCTAGGACCAACGTAGGAACGCTCCACGGCTGCCTCTAGTTGTGGTGGTTAGTCAGGGTACTGCAATCTCATAGATTCCAACTGCTCTGGTATATTGCCTTTTTTAC
>JARQOD010000004.1:569965737-570033114 GCA_033576555.1 Oophaga sylvatica | reverse complement strand
TCCCAATACAAAAAAGTAGATGGAGGCCCAAAAGAATTGTCCTTTAGGACGCTTGGGCAAATGCCGCTATCTAGTAACCCCCTCCCTATTCATGGGGCGTGGGGGTTCCCCGATCGTGGGGACATTTTTGCATATGTCCTAGGCTGACAATTGTTGAAAACCCAGTTACTTGAGGGGGCCCGAGACTTAATCCCCCTAAAACCACCCCCAGGCCCGTGGAGTCGAACGTTTAAAAGGGGAGTTTCTAGAGTTTGGCAAAGGTGGGACCAGCGGGAACCCTTTTGCCACCGGGGCCCCTCCAACCTCCCTCTGAAAATGAAGGTTGATGCGGGTAGATAGGGAGATAAGTTTTTTCGTGGCAGGATTCCCTGTGGCCAGCTCTTTACATGATCACCCAACCTCTCCGTATACCTCGAGGACTTTATCGGCCCACTCTAACTTGGGGGGCCAGACCCAAAAAAAGGAAAAAAAACGACTGACCAGGACAACCCCTGTGATTTTGCCAGCATTTGGAGCGCCGTATCGGGGGTTACCTTGGGGCCCTAAAAAGACCTTTTAAAGAGCCCCCCAAACCGGAGCCCCCGCACCACCGATCGTCGACCCCCTAGGGGCGTTCCCATTGAAAAGCCCTTCCCGACAGCATGAAACTATGAAACCCCTTGTGCACCCCAGGGAAAACGGCAGCCAAAAGCCGAGCTGTATAGAGCATGGCTTATAACCCCCTCAAAGTTTACGTCCCCAGAAAATTTGTCTGGAAGGGGGAGAAGGGATAATGCGGGCAGGGGGAGAGGAGGCAAATGGCTCTGCGGTAGCACCTAACAGCGACTGCATTAACATCCACAGCGAGGTATGTGATCGAGGCAGCCAACCTCCCCTCCAGCTGCGGATAACCCCCCCCAGCCCGGTCGCCCCCCTTTTTACACCACCCCCCGGCGCTAGTATACGTATGTGGCAACCACCAACAAATAATTAAGGGGCGTTCGCCCCCGGGGCCCACCTGCAGGCAAGCTCCCTGTATAAGATGGAGAAAGGTGTATAAGCGAACTCTTTTACACACAGAGTCGCGCATAGATCAAACATATATTGGTATAACGAAAATTTACTCCCCAAAACGCTGTGGGAAGACTGTGTCCGTTAAATCCACAGGGGTAACAGATAACTGCTTCAGAACAGTCTGCGTCAGCAATGCAAACAAGCACTCCTCACCGAGTAGTCGGGAATTTTAAGGCTATTCAGCCAAGCCCTAACCGCGCTACAAAACCCCACCGAGGTGCCGGTATCTAGGGCTTTCTTCACCGGCCCCCCAAACCCCAGATGCATGACCAGCGCAAAGCACATAGCACAATTTAACTACGCATGGCGAGACCATGCAACCCTTTTTTACAGAACTACAAGACCTTCAGAAAAAACCAATGAGAAACTGTCTCAAACAAACCTTTCCCAAAACCTTCCCGGCGGCCAAAAAGATTGCTGCAGTACCGAGCATGTGACCCCTGATCTCCAAAAGAGATCTTACCCCGGCTGCTCAGAAGGGGGAAAAGCAGGACTTAGTCCCAAAGACGTCTCCTCCCGCTGACCAGACTGACTCAAAAGAGAACCGGGGGAGGCAGCAGTAAAAACCCCTGCACAGATTAGGCTTGGAAGACTTGGACCGACGTCCTGTGAGCCTTTCCCCTGCGGCGGGGAAAGTGGAACCCCAGCGGGGTGTTCAGATTCCCCCGGAGGGGGGGGAATTTAACCACTAAAACCCCATAATAGAAAATAAACTAATAAACGAGCATATGATTGCATGTATCAAGCCCCCAAAAAAGTCTGATTACTACCTCTCCTCTCCAAACTCCCACACCTGTCCTACTTCTCTTAATAATGCCAAATTAAAAACCTACTATACCACTCTCCATACACATCACCCTAAACAACTCTTAATCCTTCCACATCCCTACCCATCTTCCAAACTCTCCCATAAACTCTCTGAAACTCTCCTTCTATACAATACATAACCACTCCTTAATCATTATTAACGCTAACACTCCACCAAACTCCTGACTATCACGCTCAACAAAACTTTTACAATTCAGTCACACTCATATCCCACACAAAACTACACTCCGTATCTCCACAAAACAAACATCTACCCTAATGTAAAATGATTCAATATCTATACCAACCCCCGCAAACACTCATCCATATCTAAAAACAACCAAAAAATCAAAATTACTTCATAAACCACCACCCCCAACATCCCATATACCGACACCTACTTATAACACAACCATAATGCCATCTCACTATATTAAATAAATCCAACAACAATACACATTCACACTCCAAACCCACCACTTTTACACTCACCCCTTTCCCCATCTCCAAAAACCCCACATCATACCATTCCCCATCCCTCCACCCCTTCCCCTACTCAATAACCCCCAACCATCACAAAACACTCTTTGCTCCACATAATTACCATAATATAAATATAACTAGTGATCTCTTATTTGGGTGCATAACTATTACGCCCTACTAATTAACTTTTCTTTTCCACTTACCCAATCTTTACACTCCCTTACAATACCACAAAGCATGACCCCCACCTATTTCAATCAATATAATGCAGTTTATTAATTAAATCTAGTTGTAAATGTTAAGCTCTCTTTTATTATGTATGACGTATATATACTCACCCGATTATTCAATCTGTACTCACTAACTAACACATTCCGCTTGTTTACAGATTTTCCAACATATTATACAACCATGCTGAAAAACCAACTCTCTTATCTGTCCCAACCCCTATATATTACATAAATATTTACAAGATTACATGTCCACAGTGAGCTTGTTATTACAAGCGTTCCGTCAACCCCGGTTTTAAAAAAGTTTTACGTCACTTAAAGATTATTGACAACAAAGTAGAGTTGCGGGCATGTAGCCCAAAACGGACTTTCTTTAACTCCAAGGGCGACCGAACAGATGTATGCTAAACTACTGACCCAAATTATTAAAGATAATTCATATCAAAATCGATTCTTAAGTGGCAAGTTTAAACATGGCACAGTAGTTGCTTCATTTTACTGCCAGTAGTTGCCCTAAACACCTATATGAAAAAAGCTTTACTGAATTATTTTGAACTTAACTCAAAACGCTTCCCTAGGATGCATGTCCCAACAATATTACGTGACACGTACCAACCTCCAATTCAATACTATCTGAGGTCAAAGCCACATATAAAAAAAAGGCCTATCAACACGCACGCTCGCATCCCCATGTCTAACCCGAATTTCTTGTTAAATCATGCTGACTTTATAGACCATCATAAATGCCTATGATATGGATTTAGAATGGCAACTCGCTCAAAAATATATCAAGATGGACAGCGTGTAGTGAACGGACAGCCACATAGTTTTTGAATTTCAGGCTTATTTATCAACGGTTGTTCACGAGACAGGACATGTCCAGGCATGCCAGACTATGACCGGGCAAGCACCGGACATGCCTGGGCCAATCTGTCTATCAGTATTAAACATAAAAACCTCAGTACCCTGAACCTAAAGCAACATAACACAAAACTACTTCAAAAAAATTTGAGACGTATCAAACATGTTGAAAAAACCGGTGACTTTCCAAGGACTAAATGACAGTTCACAAATGACTCTCCTTATTAGCACTGAGCGTCAGATAACATCTTTCATTGGCAAAAATACCATCACTAACAACATGAGCATTGTTCTTGCAGACAATAACCAAATCTTTTTGTAAGCACCACTCTTGAAGTAATTGATGATGTTATCCCCCTGAGGTGTACCATAAGCATTAGTTCAGTATACAGTTTAGCACTGCAAGATGTCTCTCCCCACTAAATTACTTCTGTCAGTACACTATGTGAATACATATATTTCGTTATCATCTTATGTACATAACTTAGTATACCCCAATTATTGGCCCCATCTCTGCCTGTATCACACATGAAACGAATAAAAAATCGTCACAAAATAACAAATATGAGTGAAAAAAGTTACACGTTACCGTCAACGGGTTAGAAATCAATTAACTACACCTTGACCTCTATATCTTCGTATGGTAACATCAAAAAATAGCACTGTTAGTCGAACAATTGTCATGTGCAAATCTGTCGGGCAATATCCCAAACATGTCCACAATTTTTTTTGAATGGATGACAACAAACGTGCATTATTATTGGGCTAGAGACTGCCGTATGTAGTTTCTGGAGTAATAATGGTCCGAAACCACAGGTATGTTAAAAAATTTCATAAGTCATGTGCCCACAATATGCCGGTACAAGTTCAAACCTGCCTCAATTTTTTTATTAGTAGACAGGTGATCAAAATGGTGTGCTGCATGATGTTTAAAAATGATTCAGCGGATCAGCCCCATCTAAGCAATCTGGTTATTTACAAGCAACAGCGCTGCGCTGCCAGTCTTTCAAATCTGATGGGTGCATAGCATCGATAAAAAATAGTCCCAAAATAATCGAATTGTTGTGACTTTGTTATCAGTTGCTATCGGGTTAGTAATCAGATAATACACATGATTTCGCAACAATTAAACTTTGGAAACATTATATTTTTCGTATCAACTTTGTACATAAATAGTATCACTAAGTAATGGTCCCTCCTCTGTCTGATTACTCACATGAACGTACAAAAAAGCCACAAACCCCCCCCCCCCCCCCCCCCCCCCCCCCCCCCCCCCCCCCCCCCCCCCCCCCCCAAACAAAACCCCCAAACTAACGAATTCTAAGTAAGTGGCTCCCATCCTCAGGCTGATTCACACAAGCAAACAGATTAAAAATAGCCAAATAACAATTCTAAGAAATGGGCCCCCATCTATGCTGTATTCTCACACGAAACAGTTAAAAACATAGTCCAACATAACAAAATTTGTTGTGAATTTGTAATCACTCAGTAGTTTTGTCAGTAAACTTTGTAAGCATATATTTTCCGTATCATCTTTGTACATAAATAGTATACACTAAGTAATGGTCCTATCCTATGTCTGTATTCTCACATGAAACAGTTAAAAATAGCCTCAAAATAACGAATTCTAAGTAGTGGCTCCCATCCTATGCCTGTATTCTCACATGAAACAGTTAAAAAATAGTCCCAAAATAACAAATTTGTTGTGAATTTGTCATCACTAAGTAGTTCCTGTCAGTAAACTTTGTAAGCATATATTTTCCGTATCATCTTTGTACATAAATAGTATACACTAAGTAATGGTCCCATCCTATGTCTGTATTCTCACATGAAACAGTTAAAAATAGCCCCAAAATAACAAATTCTAAGTAGTGGCTCCCATCCTATGCCTGTATTCTCACATGAAACAGTTAAAAATAGCTCCAAAATGACAAATTCTAAGTAATGGCCCTCATCCTATCCCTGTATTCTCACATGAAACAGTTAAAAAATAGTCCCAAAATAACAAATTTGTTGTGAATTTGTCATCACTAAGTAGTTCCTGTCAGTAAACTTTGGAAACATATATTTTCCGTATCATCTTTGTACATAAATAGTATACACTAAGTAATGGCCCCATCCTATGCATGTATTCTCACATGAAACAGTTACTATGTTTACTCCTGGCTTAATAAGTGAGCTATCTGTAGCAAACACTGCTAGAAATGAGGGCTATACACAAGGGGTGCCAAGCAGCATTCAGGTATGATCTCCCATCTATGGCGCTGCTTTTTTAATATAGCTATGGATGTGCTAATTGACTTCATATGCACGCACAGTATGTATTGTGTGCTCTGCACTTGCATGCTAACATCATTATATTAGCATCTGTGATGGGGAAGTTACTTTATTGATATACATGCTTCATTGAGATACTTATAATCCTATATATAGTGCATATATGTCTGCCTATTGGGGGATATTGTGAGTTACATAGATTGCATATATATGGACAAATATATGGAGGTTATTATTGTTTAGCCCCGGATTAGTCTATTATCGTTATAACATATAAGATATGGAGATGGGCACTATTATATATTGATTTGAATGTAGTTCATACCTGTCTGCATTTGGCTATTTTTCTGCATGCTGTATATCCCACTCTTTTGGATTTTTATCCATGATAATGTATTTTAGACCTTAATAAAATTTGTATTTTATACTGCAAAAGCTTCCTTTTTGAATTTATTTCAATTACAGTCTAGCATATCACAATTAATTCAGTGATTGAAATGTCTTTGAGCTGTAACTTCAAGAAGAACACACATAAATGTGTTGGTTTTAAAAGATCCCACTGGGTATACACAATGCATGACTATTTACTGTGTGTAATTTCCAGCAATTGAACTAGCATAGCTAAATAGCATCGACCTTCACTCATTCTCTCAATTGTCCTGTTTACAGGCATTTACTGGGTCCTTAAAAGTTTCTCTACACAATGACAATTCATCTCAACAATGTCACTAGATAGAAAAATATTTAGACTTCTAACACAACACATGCCTTGTACACACAGCTTGGTAATAAGTTACCGAACTGTAACAAAAGTCTGTATTTCACTAAAACTCAGAAACTAGTCTGGAAATTCCTAACTCCATGTCATTACATTCTTCCCAGTCCTGATATAAGTGTAGATACACTGCCAAGCTAAAAATATATATACTGAATAAAACTATAAGTTGAGCGTCATAATTCCAAATGTGTTATAAGGTGATACTTCAAATTAAATTGCCTTTGCAGTTGTAGTTTAAAACTTATATCCTGGATAATACTAAAAAATAAACACCTTTTACCAGCTTGATACAGCTTTCCACCACAGTAGTGCTTTACATGCATTTACTGGGTCCTTAAAAGTTTCTCTCCACAAAAAAGTATAAAATCAAGATTCACTCTTTAATTCACTAAAAATCCTTATATACTAGTTATATACAGAAGTCTGTATTTAACTAGAACTCCTTATACATTTACTGGGTCCTTAAAAGTTTCTCTCCTCTTTAATACACTAATACTCCACAGACTAATCTAATCCAGTGGATAAAATATCAGTAGAGACGAATAAATCACTTTGATTGAAATTCACAAATCCAACAGACCAGATTTCCCACCCTGAGCAAAGTCCAGACAGATCAAATCCCAGGGAGACGGGTTAAATGATAGGGGGCGTGTAGACCTGTCAGATTTGAGTTTGACGAGAGTGGGTGTACCTATACTACTAGAAAGTGAGTAATGTATTCTCAGCTTGGTGATTCCTGTATGTCAGTAGTGATATAAGGATACTCTACACATGACTGGTTTGTTGCAGAGATTTCAGTTACTGAAAATCACTTCCAAACATCTTCATTCATTTCCAACATCCCATTTACAGACTTCTGAGAGGCCAAAATAGATGAAAGGAATAGAAATAGAATTTTCTGGAATTACTCTACATTGAGTGATTGCTCCAAGCGTCTACCATCTGTCTTATTTGGACTTGGAATTATAGGTTTTATTAGCAACATAGTGCTCAGGCAGACTTTTTTTTAATTAAAAATTAAAAATGGTCCAAAAATGATCCCTTCTAGATACTTGTGATCTGGTAGGCCTTTCTGTGCAGAACACCAACTAAATCTGACAGTTTTGCTCTCAGGGGCATCATCTTCCTGCATTGACTGAGAAGAGTGATGTACCATTGGCACGCACAGTGTGGGAAGGCTAAATGCAACACGAGGGGAAGAGATGAAGGAAGCCCAAACGCTAGGGAAAAGGGAAGTGGAGACCCCTAGGCAGATCTAATAGCACCGTGCATCCCATACCATCCCTATATTGGTTCCACACCAATCGCCGAGCAGGAACTTAAGCCATGAATATCCTAGAGCTAGGCCCTGAATAGGGAAGGGATAGAGTGTGCACTGGTCAGTCCCTGCTGTACACTAAAGAAAAGAAGGGAGGCAAGCAAGAGATTAGCAACTTATCATGAGCAGACTCAGAGAGCTAACACCAAACTTCCTCCAACAGCACTAGAGAGGACTAAGCCGACTGCTATAGCTCCAAGCCTTCACAAGAGAAAATGTGAATATCACTGGTGGCTCCCTGAAGCAATCTGGGAGTCTATAACCACCCAGGTAGAGCCAGAGGGAGGTTGCCACTGGGTCCAAAAGTCAGAAGGATTAAAAGAAGGTGTCTGCAGTGCCAAATGCAGAGACCTTCTGCAGCCAGATGCAGTCTGAAGTCTGTAGCATCTGACACACCCGTGACAGCTATAAATTCCATAATGCCCTCTGCTTCCTCCCCTTTGATAGGCTTGTCAGAAAGCCAGAAGGACAACTGTCTACTTTTAGTGATACTATTGTCTGGATGGCTGGTACTTTTGGTGATAGCGGTGCTTCTGCCGCTGCTTTTTATACTGCTCCACCCTTTGCCATTACAAATTCCCTTTTATTATACATTTTTAACAGCAATATAGTAAAGTTTAAACAATCTTTTCAACCACAGATATTCAACTTTTGCCAAATAGGATGTAGTAAAAAATGTTGTGTAGGTAGGTAATCAGAAAATCAGCAATTGCAGAAGTGCACTGTAATGATGTGAAGTTTACAGATTTATAACTTGACAAGTAAACTGGTGTGCAGAAAATTATATTATGAATTATTGTATTATATGATATTTCATCACCCTAAAATGGCTGCTGCATTTCCTGCTTAGTATTTTATACAGGCAATGACAGTATAGTAGATCAATCAGGAGAGAATAAGTGATGAGAAAGCTTTAAAACATTACAGGAAAGCCTATACTGTCATGCCATGAGGTCATATTAGCCTTCTGTGACTAATGCAATCATCAGCAATGTTTAATGGTATTTAGAATTCCCCAAAACATGGAAATTTCATAAAATTTACTTGAATTTGATTTTGTATGAAAATTTATTTGATAATCTTTAGGTAGCATGCATTATATACTAAATATTGTAAATACTGATAACATGGTCATCCTCAAACATTTACTACTCCCCAAAAATAAGCTTCTCCACATTCCATGAAACAGGGGTTAATTTCCTAAATGCTAGTCTTACTTCTGCTACCCCCAACAATTTTTAGATCGGTGTCTGGAACCTCAAGATTTTGGCTGTACAGTTCCCTCCTCAATTATTATTAATATTATAGCACCATTCATTCCATGGCTCTTTACATGTAAAAAAGGTTGTACATTATTATTATTATTTATTTATATAGTGCCATTAATTCCATGGTGCTGTACATGAGAAGGGATGACATACAAAGTTATAGATATCGTTTACAGTAAACAAATTTACAATGACAGACTGGTACAGAGGGGAGAGGACCTTGTCTTTGCGGACTTACATTCTACGGGATAATGGGGAAGAAACAGAAGTCGGGGTTGCGGCAGCTCTGGTGGTGGTGGTGGCGAGGCGGCAGCTCTGGTGGTGGCAGCGAGGTGGCAGCTCGGGTGGTGGCAGCGAGGTGGCAGCGAGGCGAAAGCTCGGGTGGTGGCGGCGAGGAGGAATGGTTATTGCAGGCTGTAGGTTTTCCTGAAGAGATGGGTTTTCAGGTTCCGTTTGAAGGATCCAAGGGTGGTGGATAATCGTACATGTTGAGGCATGGAATTCCAGAGGATGGGGGATATTCGGGAGAAATCTTGGAGGCGGTTGTGTGAGGAACGAATAAGTGTGGAGGATAGTAGGAGGTCTTGGGAGGATCGAAGATTATGTGAAGGAAGATATTGGGAGATTAGTTCAGAGATATAGGGAGGGGACAGGTTGTGGACGGCTTTGTGAGTCAGTGTTAGCAGTTTGAACAGGATCCGTTGGGGAATTGGGAGCCAGTGGAGGGATTTGCAGAGGGGAGAAGCAGGGGAGTAGCGAGAGGAGAGGTGGATTAGTCGGGATTGTACATAAAAACAAGTACAATAATCATGAGCAATACAAGTGACCGACTGGTACCGGAGGAAAGTGGACCCTGCTCGCGAGGGATCACAGTCTACAGGGCATGGGTGAGGATACAATAGTTGAGGGTAGATCTGATTGTGCAGCGGTTTAGTGGAATGCGGGTTACTGCAGGTTGTAGGCTTGTCGAAAGAGGTAGGTCATCAGGTTTCTTTTGAAGGTTTCCACGATAGGCGAGAGTTTGATATTTTAGGGTAGAGAGTTCCAGAGTAGAGCAGATGCAGGGGAGAAATCTTGTATGCGATTATGAGAAGAGGAGATAAGAGGGGAGTAGAGAAGGAGATCTTGTGAGGATCGGAGGTTGCGTGCAGGTAAGTACCAGGTGACTAGGTCACAGATGTATGGAGGAAACCTGTTGTGGATGGCTTTGTATGTCATGGTTAGGGAATGGAACAGAGTTGGGCATAGTTGGCTGCTTGTCCATTTATTTTCAATTTGACTGCTGGAGAAAGAGGATTACAGCAGTCAAGCTTCTGTAGCAGTCCCTTAGACATTGGGTGGAGGGGACGTTAAGCCCGCACACTTCAGCTACATTCAAGTCGAAGCCAATGAGGTCTGATCACTCGATTCCATAACCCCGATCATGAATGCTGTGGATCTCAGCAGTTAGATCCCATCAATGAGTAAGTGATCTCCTTGTCTAAGAAAAATATTAACTTTGTTATTTTTTAAATAACTCCTAAACAGGATGAATCACCTCTGTAGACAAGGATATTTTAATAAATAAATATTTTATAATAAATAAAAAAATTCAAAATATTTTCTTTGTCTTTTTATTGTGTCATCCCTTTCACGACTTCTAAAATTTATTTTCTGGACAGTGTGTCTTCCATGTAATCCGAAAGAAATTCTAACAGTGTCAGTATTAATTCGATAGCAACCGTTTATGGACACAGTCACACGATTAACACCCAGATGGTAATTGATTGACTCATTTTTAGGAAAATTATCAGGGAAACTGCACAATGTGACAATCTCAGAAATACTTTAGACGTTTACATTAAATCAGAGATATCGATAAAGCTGTCAGGTCCTCTTTAATATATAATTCTTTTATTGACATAGCACCAACATATCACTTTGCCATAGTGTAGCTGTTTTGTAGTGAGGAATGGGCTCAAATTCCTCCAAGTCAAAGTACAGGACTATTCAACAATTCCGGGAACTGTTTAGATACAGTTATTGCTGCATAAATCACACACACATGTTATTTTGGATTATTTTTGCTCATTTAAAAAAGACAAAATTCAATATTTCATACTCGTTTGCTTTATTTAGTCCTTTTTAATCTACTTTTAGGACTTTTGCAAAAATGTGATGTAGTCTTAGGTCAAATTAAGTTGGTTTGTGTACACTGCACAAAAACTGGTATAATATTCCTTATGGAGTAGGTCATATCTTGAGGCCACTCTTAGTCTTCTGTCCTACTATAAGTCTCATTACTTTTCTGGTCTAAATGCAGGAGCACAACAGGACGGTGGTCACAGAATTTTACATCTTAGGATTTCAAGTCAGTCAAAATTTGAAAATTTTACTGTTCTGTCTGTTTTTTATTGTTTATTGTCTGATATTATGTGGAAATTTCCTGATTGTCATCTTGGTGTCCACCAGCAAGAACCTCCACACTCCAATGTACTACTTCATCTCACAACTGTCCATCAGTGACATCTTGTTGACCTCAGATATTGTACCAAACATCTCCATGTCCTACTGAATAGTTGGAGTACCATTACTTTTACTGGATGTATCACTCAGTTTTATTTCTTCTGCTCCTCAGTAGTTTTTGAATGTTTTCTTCTCGCTTTAATGTCTTTTGACAGATATGTGGCCATTTGTAACCCCCTCCGTTATACCTCTATAATGACCAACCATCATTGTGCCATATCGGCCATATGCTGTTGGGTGTTCGGTTTTCTATTACTTTAATATATGTTATAACAACAGCAATGCTAAACTTTTGTGGTCCGAAAGTCATTAACCATTTATTCTGTGACCTTGATCCCTTATTAGAACTTTCTTGTTCTGAAACCTTTGTTGTAAATTTAGAGATATATTTAGTAAGTATTCCAATTGTAATTATCCCAACCGTAGTAATTGTAGCATCTTATACCTACATTGTTGTCACAGTGTTAAAGATTCCATCCCAAACCGGCAGACAGAAAGCCTTCTCCACCTGCTGCTCCCACATGACTGTGGTCTCCATATTCTACGGGACTTTATTTGGTGTTTACGTTGTCCCAACTAAAGGCCGAACGCTCACGATGAGTAAGATCCTCTCACTGCTATATACTGTGTTAACTCCTTTGCTCAACCCAATTATATATAGTTTGAGAAATGAAGACATTAAAAAAGCCGTAAAACAATTAATTCATAAGCAAAAGCCCTGGAAAATTAACCAAAATATTCTAAACAGATAATTCATGAAAGAAAAAAATATTTGGTGGACATCCCAATCATTATTTCATGAAGTATTTGAACAAATATTCTCCTTTATTTACCTTGCTTCATGTTATGTGGTTAAAGCAGCTCTTTCTTCAGTAACACAGATTCAAGGATGAAGCTTTGGCAGTCAAGGACACATCAAAGTATTGAAAAGAGATAAAGGGATAGTTTCCTTACACTAATGTCTGTAAGAAGTTAGTAGGTATCAAAACTTTAGAATTCAGAATGTGATTAATTGTCAGCAAATACCAAATTACCCAGAGGGTAAAAAACCCTAATTAAGGGATGAATTTTAAAAAACAGGAATTTTATTTCTGTCTATTAAATGTGGTAAAGTAAATTTCAAAACTCACTAGTGTTATTTCTTTACTATTGATAATCTCTAGGACCTCCTTAGTTCACAGATCAACTTTTCCATTTTCAATATTGTAATGACTGCAGTTTATGGATTAAAGGCAGCTCGATTATCTTACTATTTAGGATCTACACTGGTCTCTCTAGTGCTATCTAAAATACAATCACATTGCCACCTTAACAAGTTTCGCCAAAAGGGCTTCCTCAGGGTGCTGGGGCTATAATGAATAGTTGGGGTGGCGATGTGATTATATTTTAGGTAGCTCACTAGAGAGACCAGTGTATATCATAGATAGTGAGACAATCGCGCTACTTTAATCCATAAATTGCAGTCATTACAATACTGAAAATGTCCAAGAGGTATTGCGTCTCCTTGCGGAGATCGACATGCTAAGCATGTCGAGATAAGGAGACTTAAAGCTGCAATGCTCCTCTGGGAAATATGCAAATTGTCTCTTCAGAGAGGAAGAGAGCTAGAACTCTAGTGCCACCTATTGGAAGCAGCAATCCTAAAAGTCAATGTTGACCCTTTAACTAGCCTTGTCACATGACAGGATAAAAGCCGAACCAGAATCTCAATTTGAAGACACTGTGTTTCGGGGCACTGCCCTCGTCAGTGCAAAGTGTAGGATCTGGTTTGGCTGTATGAGAGGCATCTGACCAATATCCAAGTTGTATCGCTTCTCCCTGCGGAGATTGACATGCTAAGCATGCAGAGATGAGTAGACTTAAAGTCGCAATGCTCCTCTGGGAAATATGCAAATTGTCAGATCTCGCGCTCTGAATCAAACACAAAATTAGCAATACTGATCGCAACACATACCTGAATTCTTCCCAAAGAATTGTACACGAATGTTGAGATGATGAATCAGCGGGTAATGTTTGTATGATAATGGACACTTAGATAACCAGTTTATAAACTGAACCACTGAAAATAAGGGAAAAAAATATATAGGGGAAAAAATATAAAATCAGTAACCACATAAAATGAGCATTAATATGTCATTACATTAAAAAAGGGGATAAAAAAGCATATATAAAATGTGCCTTTTAAATGAACCCTAAAGAAAGAAAGCCTAAAGTGCTGGTAGTAAATCACTGGATGTGCAAGATATGTGCAAATATGCATGTACAATGTGCAATTTAAGCAATGTGCAATTTAAGCAAGGATAAAGTGTGTATAGTTTAACATGGATATAACCAAAATAAAGTGCCAACTGTGCAATATTGAAATACAAGATTTCGGGTTTATATAATATTCATTTCCTAATATGGATACGTGAAGTGGAAAAAAAGGGGGAGAAGAGTCCTGGTAATCCTATGTGCTCGACGGTGCTAATATATTAATTCACAAGCGGTACCTTGTGCAAATAATACTAATGTACCCAGTATCCTGAACGGTAGTGTGATACTTAGCTTGGGATGAACGGTTCAGGACGATCCGGTATTTGTGAAAAGAAAAGTCAGAGTCCTGGAGAGCTGCCCCAGCCGGCAGCAAGCTCTCCGTCTCACTGGCGCTGCACCTCGGCTGTTCACCGGGGAGCGCCGGCAGTTTTCAGACACCAACGCAGTTCTCCTCCTAACAGCGCTGCGGTGCGGCTGTTCTCCTGTGAGCGTCGGCAGTGTCCGGACGCTGACACGTGATGTGATCACGTGGTATTCTCGTTCAAGCTACGGTGTGCAGGAAGAGCCACAATTCCATCCTACGCGTTTCGGAGAGCTAACGGCCTCCTTCATCATTATCATTAGCTCCCCGGAGCAGATCCCCAAAGAAAATTGGAAGCCCCCAAACATGTAATGGCGGTTAGACAAGAAGAAAGCTCGGACACAGACAGAAAATAGAATGAGCAAACGCTGGGGCCCAATCTGTCTAGACAGAAAAGTACAAGAAAGAATTCTGACTGTAATCCAACAAAAACCCTAACAAAATATCAACACGTCTGATTGCAAAAAACCTGAGATCACTCGACCTCTTCCACCTAAATCAGATCTCTGGTGTTAGGGTCTGCGGAACGCACCAAATATATGAGGTAGAGAGGTGCGTTCGCAGCCCGGGGTCCACCGTGCAGGCGGAACCTGCTGCTAGTAAAATGGCGCAAGACGCGAACTCTGTTATCCCGCAGAGTCGCCAAAATAAACACCGCAATGCGCTGTGGCAATATGTGCGAACTCTGTTATTTCACAGAGCCGCTAGAAGGAGTGCCGCAGCGCTATATGGCGATGTGTGCGAACTCACTAAACACAACTGAGTCACAAAATAAACATGCTAGGGCGCTGTCTAGCATTGAAAGCGAACCATATTACGTCACAGGGCCGCTGAGAAAAAGTTCTGTGTCCTGTCAGGCACCCAGGTACACAGTTAAGTGCTAAGCGAACATAGAACGTGATCATGCGCTAATGTCCTCGTGGGAGTCACCCGCAATCTATGGCGTCTGAACGCCAGGCCCTGAATACGGTAATCAAACTCCTCACCGGTTATGCCGGTAATCTAGGGCATCTAGGACACCGACCCTGACCAGCTAGCATACCAAACTCCTCACCGATTAAGTCGGTATTCTAGGGGCTTATTTCAGCCGGGCCCTAACCACACACACACATGACCACACTGGCGCAAAGCATATAATGGTTGATATTAGTGCATGGCGGCTCAGCCATGCTACCCTTTTATAGTAACAGCTACAGGACCTGCCAGAAACAAGGACCAATGAAACTTGTTCCAGAACAACAGTAGTCACAGGACCTTCCTGGCAGACCAATAGGAGCTGCTGCAGTACCTGACCATGTGACCCCTGATCTCCAATGAGAGATCTCATTCTGGGCATGCTCAGAAGGGGAAAACAAGGACTTTGTCCTAAAGACGTCTGCTCGCCGCTAACCAGTATTGGCCACAATAGCAGAGCCTGGAGGAACAGCAGTAATCCTCTGCACACTGTTAGACTGGGCGAGACGCTGGGACCGACGTCTAAGCTGAGCAGGCTCCACTGCGGACAGAGATGAATGGGGGACCACAGCGGGACTGGTTCGTGACTCCCCTTGTGCAGCAGCGGGAACTCGAACCCTAACATCTGGTGTAACAAAACGCTATTCAGCAAATTAAAAGTAACAAAAGAGCAAAGCAAAAGTGCAGACACAAACGGAGCACAATTTCAGCGCCAGACCCCCAAAAGGGGACAGGCTGCAGTCCACTGCAGGCAGCAAACCAGCAGAGAAAATCAAACAGAGAAAAAAAAAACAGCAAACACTTATCTGAAGGAGAGCAGGAAACTAGCAGTGCTTCAAGCAAGACCAGAAGAACAATTGATAACCAGCAAGGCTGCTGGGAAATCAGGCAACTTATATCCTACCATTCAGCGCCAGCTGAAGGCCATTCATTAATCAGTTCATTACCCTCAGCAACCACCGGAGGGAGTCCCAGCTCAGAAGCCGCCACTAGCATATTCACAACAAGAAACCCTCACAGTTGTCCTGATCCAGTCATGCCTTGACTACTGCAATTGTTTATTAATTGGCCGCCCCCTCACTCGACTTTCCCCTCTCCAGTACATCCTTAATGCAGCAACCAGGGTTATCTATCTGGTTAATCGGTACTTGGACACTTCCATTCTGTGCTAGTCATTGCATTGACTGCCCATACAATATAGGATCCCATTTAAACTGCTTGTTCTCAACCACAAATCTCTCCACAGTGCATCATCCCCTTGCAGCTCCTCTCTCATTTCTATTTATCGGCCTACGTTCTCTTTATGCCCCACAAGCGACTTTTAACTAATAGCCGCACTGATCCGTACCTCACACTCTCAGCTCCAAGACTTCTCCCCAGCTGCACATTTTCTTTGGAATGCTCTACCCTAAGAAATTAGGACAAACCACAACTTACACAGTTTTAGATGGGCTGACAAAGCATGTAATAAAGCATTGACAGATGTCTTTTTCCTATAAACATCAGTCTGGACCCCAAGGTCATTAGAAACCTCAATCTAAATGTCCAAAAAATCGATCCTATGCTTGTGGAACTTATGGGTAAGTCTGATGTTATACACGTTATTATTCAAATATGACATAAAAGCATTTAGATCATTCTCAATGCCCTGCCAGATGATCAGCAAGTAGTCAATATAGCAGTACGAGCACTGCACATGGAGAGCGGCCGGAGCACCACTCCCAAACAACTCTCTCTCCCAATAACCGAGACAGAGGTTGACATAGGATGGCGCACAGGCAGCCTCCATGGCAGTGCCCGAGCTTTTACAAAAAGAAACGATCTTTAAAGGTAAAGAAATTATGCAGAAGAACAAACTCCAAAAGTTCCAGCATCAAGGATCAAAGTGGCACATCCAGATTACTAGTGTTCAAGAAAAATTCTGTGGCCCTGAGTTCATGCTCATGCCCAATGCAAGTATACAGTGACTCAACATCTGCCGTGACAAACAATATGTCTGGCTCCAGGGAGAGACCATCAAGACGTCGAAGGTGTCTGTATTGTCTCTGACGTAGGAGGGCAGCATTTCCACAAGAGGATGTAAATAATGCTCAATAAAAAGACATAATGGGTCACACAGCCCCCCACGCCAGAGACAATACTACGACCTGATGGAAGCATAGGATCCTTATGTATTTTGGGCAAAAGATATAGGGTGGGCACCCACCACCGGATACTGTAACATAAGCCCATCAAAAACTTTCTTTGGGATTGTCCCTTCTGACAGGGCCTTATCCAAAATCCGCAAGATTATCTTTTGATAACCAGAAACAGGATTACTAGGTAGCGGCAAGTAGGCCTCCACATCCTTGAGCTGCCTAAAGGCCTCACGCTCATACATCTTGATAGGCCAAACCACCACATTCCCTCCTTTATCCGCTGCTTTAAAAACAACATCTTCCAAGGCCCTCAGCTAGCACAATGCCTGCCGCTCAGACCCCGTTGGTTGTCACCCACTCGTCCCATAGGGACCATCTGTAAATCTTGGGTCACCAATCAAGAAAAGATTTCAATTTGTGGACAAAATGAGAAAGGGGGGAATCTGGTGGACTTCGGAAGAACAGAAGCAGGGAAATTACAGAAGTGCCCAGATTTTCATTCTCTAATTCTTCAAGGATACGGATTGCCTCCTGCTCCGCCACACAGCCAAATTCCTGATTAGATCTATTTCCCAGATGTAGCCTTTTCAATATAAGTTTCCTCAAGAAAAGGTGTAGGTCCTTTACTGAGGTAAAAAAATCAAATTTGCTATTTGGGATAAAAGATAACCGCAACTGAAAGACCTCACGCTGAGCCTCACTCAAGACATGTGATGAAAGATTAATTACCTCCAGTTTGTTTCCTTTACTCTTTTTTTTCATAGATTGCAGAGGAGTGATTTTCCTTTCATTAGCACCCTTGTCTTTACGCCAGTTTCCAGAATTATTTACACCAAAACGTTCCAACAAATTCAGGCCAGTGCTAGTGCCTGCTACAGGGTCATCATCCACAGAGGACATTGAAGAAAATGAATTAGTATGACTACCAAGAGAGGGGCTTTTGGACTTATTAAGATTCATATGGCGCCATTTATAGACATATTTAGTTTTAAAATCATTACAGTCTCTTTGATACTTTTTACTCTTAGTTAGTACAAGATCCTTTTCCAATTTAGCAAAATCAGAGTCTAATTCCCCATTGAGTTTTGATAATGCCTCCAGGGTAAGTGGTTTAGTCAGAGTGTCATGAATGGACTTAATCTCAATTTCAACCTCTTTTATTGATGATTCATTAAGCTGTATAAGTAAATTCATGAGCAATTGGAGGTCAACTCTTCCCAACTTTGTTTAAAGGTCTCATCTTCAACCTTAAATGAGGGAAACATCTGTATGCACAGGCCTCTTGGGATCAACCCCCTTGGCAACATAGCACTCCAAAAAGGCCTTGTTCCACCACCATTTCATGCGTTTGTTAGACAAATTCTTCAACCTTGCAATCTCAACATGAAAATTCCTGGAGTCAGTATGCGGACCCACGGTGGAAGTATCACCGAACACCTGTTCCAATTGGGTTAACTGTTGTGAATGGGCTTGAGATGAGTTCTGAGCAGAGGCTCCCTCTGGTGGTTACAAGCGGTACTGGTCTGTCCAGTGAAGATTGTGAAGATTGTGAGGATTGGGAATCAGGTGTTACTGACTGGTCTTATATAAGGGAGTCACCTTCCCATCAGGGTTGCCGGTGATCAATTGTTCTGGTCTCTATCCTTGATTCCTGTTTCCCTTGTAGCCTGCTGTGTCGTGTCTGCATCTCCTGCTAACAGATAAGACATTTTCTTCTTTTTGTTTTTGTGCTTGATTTTTGCATTTTGTCCTGCACTTCTGTGGGGGCCTTCAGGGTCCCCTCCGGGGGCTTTTGCCCTCTCAGTTTAGTTCAGCCACTGATGTTTGTACTTTTGCTTTTTCCAGTTTTTTCAGTGGCTGCTGTTTTGATTTTGTTACACCAGAGAACTAATTTAGGTGGTAGAGGTCGTGTGATCTCAGGTGTTTTTGAAATTAGTAGAGTTGGTGCTTTTCAGGGTTTTCTGAGATTGCAGTAAGTACCCTTCCTATCCTTTTCTATTTAGTTAGTTTGGGCCCCAACGTTTGCTCATACTATTTTCTGTCTGTGTCAGTATTTCTTCTTGTCTAACCGCCATTACATGTTTGGGGGCTTTCTATTATCTTTGGGGTTATGCTCCGGGGCAGATAGCTTTCCTATATCTATCTTTAGGTGTAGTTAGTTTCTCAGGCTGTGACGAGGCGTCTAGGACCAACGTAGGAACGCTCCACGGCTGCCTTTAGTTGTTGTGGTTAGTCAGGGTACTGCAATCTCATAGATTCCAACTGCTCTGGTGTATTGCCTTTTTTGCCTGCACTCCTCAGCTACCAAAACATAACAGTATCACCGGCCCAAAATTTAAAATTGTATGGTACTCACAGAAGGGAAAAAATTTGTGAAAGAAAAAACGGTTGTCAGAGTTGTCAGAGATATTTTTCTGTTTGTTGCATTTTTTTTTTTTTTCCCTCTGTATCTCTGGGTGCTGGGGAGGATTTTTTCTCTCAATGGAGTTTGCACAGTTGTCTGGCCGTGTGGATCAGCTTGCCACTGAGGTTCAGAGTATTGCTGCATATCTTGCTAGGTTGCCTGTTGTGGAACCTAGGATTCCCATGCCAGATTTGTTTTTAGGGGATCAAGCTAAGTTTCAGAATTTCAAAAATAATTGTAAATTGTTTTTTGCCTTAAAATCTAAGTCCTCAAGGAACGCAGCACAGCAGGTTCAAATTGTCATCTCTCTCCTGCGCGGCGATCCTCAGGATTGGGCTTTTTCCCTGACACCTGGGGATCCTGTTTTGAGTGATGTTGATGCATTTTTTCAGGCTTTGGGGTTATTGTACGATGAGCCTAATGTCACTGATCAAGCTGAAAAAGCCTTGTTAGCATTAAATCAGGGGCTTGATGACGCTGAGTTATACTGTCAGAGATTCCGTAGGTGGGCAGTCCTGACCAAGTGGAATGACGACGCTTTGGCGGCCCTTTTTCGGAAGGGTCTGTCAGATAATGTAAAGGATGTTATGGTGGGATGCTCTGTCCCCTCTGGTCTCAATGATTCTATGTCATTAGCGATTCAAATTGACAGACGTTTGCGTGAGCGGAGAAGTATGCGTGGAATAGTGTTGCCTTGTGAACCTGCTTCTGAATCCATGCAGTGTGAAAGAGTGGTGTCTGGGGCACAGTGTCATGAGTTTCGAAAGCGCAATGGGTTATGTTTCTACTGTGGTGATGCCTCTCATGCTATTTCAGTCTGCCCTAAGCGGGAAGACGTTTTGCACGCTCAGTTGTCTTGGGTAGTGTTCAGACTAAGTTTTTATTAACTGTCACTCTGATATGCTCTCTGTCCTCATTTTCTGCTCAGGTTTTCGTTGATTCTGGAGCAGCTATTAACCTGATGGATTATGATTTTGCTAAATGTTGTGGGTTTCCCTTGATACCCCTACAGAAGTCTATTCCCCTACTGGGGATCGATTCTACCCCTTTGGCTGAGAATAAACCTCAGTTCTCTACTCTGGTGATAATGAGGGTTGAACCTGATCATCAAGAGTGCTGCAAATTTTTGGTTCTGTATAATCTGCATGATATTATCGTACTGGGTTTCCCTTGGTTACAGTCTCATAATCCTGTTTTGGATTGGAAATCTGTGTCTGTAACCAGTTGGGGCTGCCAATGTGTTAATACCAACACTCCTGTTTTTTCTGCCTCCCCCCAGGCTCAGGATGTTCCTGACTTTTTGATTGATTTTTCTGATGTATTTAGCGAAAGTAAATCTGCATCCTTGCCTCCCCATAGGAGCTATGACTGCGCTATTGAATTAGTGCCTGGTAGTAAATTCCCTAAAGGTCGCCTTTTTAACTTGTCTGTACCTGAACATGACGCTATGCGGTCTTATATCAAGGAGTCATTGGAGAAGGGTCATATCAGACCATCCTCTTCACCCTTAGGTGCCGGTTTTTTCTTTGTGGCCAAAAAGGATGGTTCATTAAGGCCGTGTATTGATTATCGTCTTTTGAACAATATTACTGTGAAATATCAATACCCGTTACCCTTGATTTCTGACCTGTTTTCCAGGGTGAAAAACGCTACTTGGTTTACCAAGCTTGACCTCAGGGGGGCATATAACCTTATTCGCATTAAGCACGGGGATGATGGAAGACGGCATTCAATACCCCAGAGGGGCATTTTGAGTACCTTGTGATGCCCTTTGGCCTCACTAATGCTCCTTCTGTCTTCCAGTCCTTCATGAATGACATTTTCAGGGATTTTGTGGATAAATTTCTGATTGTTTATTTGGATGATATCTTGATTTTTTCCAATGACTGGGACTCTCATGTGAAACATGTTCGAACTGTATTCCAGATTTTGAGAGAGAATGCTCTGTATGTGAAGGGATCAAAGTGTCTTTTTGGCGTACAGAGGATCTCATTTCTGGGATTCATTTTGTCCCCATCTGTTATTGAAATGGACCCGGTCAAGGTTCAGGCCATCTGTGATTGGGTCCAACCTACTTCATTAAAGGCTCTTCAAAGATTTTTGGGTTTTGCCAATTTTTATCGTAAATTTATTGGTAATTTCTCGGTTATTGTTAAACCATTAACTGATTTGACCAAAAAGGGTTCTGATGTGGTGAATTGGCCTCCTGAGGCAGTCTCTGCATTTCAGGAACTTAAGCAGAGATTCACTTCTGCTCCTGTTCTACGGCAGCCTGATGTTTCTCTGCCATTTCAGGTGGAGGTTGATGCCTCTGAAATTGGGGCAGGTGCCGTTTTGTCCCAAAAAGATCCAGAGACCTCTAAAAGTAACCCTTGTGCCTTTTTCTCTCGAAAATTTTCTCCTACTGAACGTAATTATGACGTGGGTAATCGGGAGTTATTGGCCATGAAGTGGGCTTTTGAAGAGTGGAGACATTGGCTGGAGGGAGCCAAACATCAGGTGGTGGTCCTTACTGACCATAAGAATCTGGTTTATCTGGAATCTGCCAAGCGACTCAATCCTAGACAGGCCAGGTGGTCCTTGTTTTTCACACGTTTTAATTTTGTGGTTTCCTTTCTTCCTGGCACTAAGAATGTTAAGGCGGATGCCATCTCGAGGAGCTTCCTTGCGGACTCTCCTGAGTTATCTGATCCTTCTGTTATTTTGAAAGAGGGTGTAGTTCTTTCCGCCATCTCACCTAATTTGAGACTTGCTCTGGAGGGGTGTCAGGAGGATAGGCCCGAGCGCTGCCCTGTTGGAAAATTGTTTGTCCCGGACCAGTGGAAAAAGAGTGTGATGTCTGAGATTCATTGTTCCGCGTTGGCTGGGCATCCCGGAATTTTTGGTACCAGAGACTTGGTTAGTCGGTCCTTTTGGTGGCCTACCTTGTCTCGTGATGTCAGGGAATTTGTGCAGTCCTGCGGGACTTGCTCTCGTTCCAAGCCTTGCTCTCGCTCTAGTGGTTTGTTGATGCCATTGCCTGTGCCCAAGAGACCATGGACCCATATCTCTATGGATTTCATTTCCGACCTTCCTGTTTCTCAGAGAATGACCGCCATCTGGGTGATTTGTGATAGGTTTTCCAAGATGATACATCTTGTGCCATTACCTAAGTTGCCTTCCTCCTCTGACTTGGTGCCGTTGTTCCTTCAGCACGTGGTTCGTTTACACGGCATTCCTGAGAACATAGTGTCTGACAGAGGAGTCCAGTTTGTTTCCAGATTTTGGAGGACTTTTTCTTCTAAGCTGGGTGTTCAATTGTCTTTCTCCTCTGCATTTCATCCTCAGACCAATGGTCAAACTGAGAGAACAAACCAGACATTGGAGACTTATCTAAGATGCTTTGTGTCTGCTGATCAGGATGACTGGGTCTCTTTTTTGCCTTTGGCTGAGTTTGCTCTTAATAATAGGGCTAGCTCTGCCACTTTGATGTCTCCGTTTTTCTGTAATTCTGGGTTTCACCCTCGATTTTCTTCAGGACAAACGGAGGCTTCTGTCTGTCCAGGTGTTGACTCTGTTGTGGAGCGTATGCAACAGATTTGGGACCAGGTAGTGGAGAGGTTGTCCCTCTCTCAGGAGAGGGCCCAGCGGTTTGCTAACTGGCATAGGACTGATGGTCCTCGGTTTAAAGTAGGGGACTTGGTCTGGTTGTCCTCAAAAAATATTCCTATGAGAGTAGCATCTCCTAAATTTAAGCCTAGGTTCATTGGACCTTATAAGATCATGGAGATTCTTAATCCTGTTTCTTTTCGTTTGCTTCTTCTAGGGACATTTAAGATCCATAACGTGTTCCACAAGTCCTTGTTGAAGAGGTTTGTTGAGCCAGTGGTTCCTGCTGCTGTGCCTCCTGACCCTGTTTTGGTTGAGGGCAATCTGGAGTATGTGGTTGAGAAAATATTAGATTCTCGTTTTTCTAGACGGAAACTCCAGTATTTGGTTAAGTGGAGAGGTTATGGTCAGGAAGACAATTCTTGGGTGTTTGCTTCGGACATCCATGCTAGGAGACTCATCCGTGCGTACCATAAAACTCATCCTGACCGACCTGGTTGCTCAAATGAGGGTTCGGTGACCCCTCCTCAAGGGGGGTACTGTTGTGAATGGGCTTGAGATGAGTTCTGAGCAGAGGCTCCCTCTGGTGGTTACAAGCGGTACTGGTCTGTCCAGTGAAGATTGTGAAGATTGTGAGGATTGGGAATCAGGTGTTACTGACTGGTCTTATATAAGGGAGTCACCTTCCCATCAGGGTTGCCGGTGATCAATTGTTCTGGTCTCTATCCTTGATTCCTGTTTCCCTTGTAGCCTGCTGTGTCGTGTCTGCATCTCCTGCTAACAGATAAGACATTTTCTTCTTTTTGTTTTTGTGCTTGATTTTTGCATTTTGTCCTGCACTTCTGTGGGGGCCTTCAGGGTCCCCTCCGGGGACTTTTGCCCTCTCAGTTTAGTTCAGCCACTGATGTTTGTACTTTTGCTTTTTCCAGTTTTTTCAGTGGCTGCTGTTTTGATTTTGTTACACCAGAGAACTAATTTAGGTGGTAGAGGTCGTGTGATCTCAGGTGTTTTTGAAATTAGTAGAGTTGGTGCTTTTCAGGGTTTTCTGGGATTGCAGTAAGTACCCTTCCTATCCTTTTCTATTTAGTTAGTTTGGGCCCCAACGTTTGCTCATACTATTTTCTGTCTGTGTCAGTATTTCTTCTTGTCTAACCGCCATTACATGTTTGGGGGCTTTCTATTATCTTTGGGGTTCTGCTCGGGGCAGATAGCTTTCCTATATCTATCTTTAGGTGTAGTTAGTTTCTCAGGCTGTGACGAGGCGTCTAGGACCAACGTAGGAACGCTCCACGGCTGCCTCTAGTTGTTGTGGTTAGTCAGGGTACTGCAATCTCATAGATTCCAACTGCTCTGGTGTATTGCCTTTTTTGCCTGCACTCCTCAGCTACCGAAACATAACAGTTAACCTGGTTTTCTCACGTGCCTGGAAGTCCATTTGCCCAAGCAAAGAAGCTGTGAAAATACACAGTATATATATCATAAGCACATGGCTAACAGCATGGACCATAATTTAATGAAAATTATGGAAACTCTCCATACAACTGGCAAAACATCAAGAAAAAATGAGTTTTTACATCCTTAAAAAATCTACATTATAAGAGATATTAATAATAATGTAAAAAGTCCCGTTAAATCTAAGGAAAAATTCACTTTATTAGATAAACCAGAAATCAAAACAGGACATGACAAAATCTGATACAAGGGTAAAAAAACATTCAAAAGGCAATAATACGAACAGGCGGACAGTAATGCAACCGTGGTATTAGAGCAGGAACTATGTAAACAAATAGGCATCAGAAACCCCCCCCGTTATAAGAACATTAAAAGCGGTGGATATATAACCAGTCCAGTCAGGAGCAGCCACTCTGCGCTGTTACAATGTCACAATGGTGCTAAAACAAGATGTCTGCTCTTTATATGGAGAGGGACATGTGATTTCAGTAGCCAATGAAACAATTTGTTGTGTCAGGATATTTTGGATGTTTCCTGCTCCCTGATTGGCAAGCACACATAAAGTTATAACAAAAAAAAAGGGTTACAAGCATGCTGCTCCTCTGATCTCTGCCAACCTCCTACCCTCATCAAATACGTGCCCCACGATCATCATGCACCACCATTATCCTTGTCAAAGTGCTGAAATTACTTTTGTGCGAGCGCAAATATTTTCCCACACTATTTACCGAATGTTACTGATTTTTTTTCCGATTTTATACAATTTTGCTCGTGTTTTCCGATCACGAATCTGAATGTGCCATATGTTAGGGTTTGATTTCCCGCTGCTGCACAAGGGAAGTCTCAAACCCATCCCGCTGCAGTCTCCCATTCATCTCTGGCCGAAGTGGAGCCTGCTCAGCAGAGACGTCGGTCCAGGCGTCTTGCCCACTCCTCTACTGTGCAGTGACTTGCTGCTGCCTTTCCTGGATCTGCTATTATAGCCAGTGCTGGAGCAGTCGTCTTTGAGAAAAAGTCCTGCATTTTCCCATCTGAGCATGCCCAGAGTGAGATCTCTCATTGGAGATCAGGGGTCACATGTTCAGGTGCTGCAGCGGCTCCTATTGGTCCGCCAGGAAGGTCATGTAGCTACGTTTGTTTGTAACAGCTTCTCATTGGTCCTTGTTCCTGGAAGGTCCTGTAGCTGTTGCTATAAAAGGGTAGCATGGCTGGGCCGCCATGCGCTAATATCAATCATTGTATGCTATGCGCCAGTGTGGTCATGTGTATGTGTGGATAGGGACCCGGCTGAAATAAGCCACTAGAATACCGACTTAATCGGTGAGGAGTTTGGTATGGTAGCTGGTCAGGGTCGGTGTCCTAGATGCCCTAGATTACCGGCATAACCGGTGAGGAGTTTTGATTGCCGTATTCAGGGTCTGGCGTTCAGACTCCATAGATTGCGGGTGACTGCCGCGAGGACATTAGCACATGATCACGCTTTATGAACGCGTAGCACTTAACTGTGTACCTGAGAGCCTGACAGGACACAGTACTTTTCCTCAGCGGCCCTGTGACGTAACAGGGTTTGCTTTCAACGCTAGACAGCACCCTAGCGTGTTTTCTTTGCCACTCAGTTGTGTCTAGTGAGTGCGCACACATCGCCATATAACGCTGCGGCTCTCCTTCTAGCGGCTCTGTGGAGTAACAGAGTTCGCACTTATTGCCACAGCGCATTACGGCGTTTATGTTGGCGACTCTGCGGGATAACAGAGTTTGCTTCTCGCGCCATTTCTACTAGCAGCAGGCTCCGCTTGCACGGTGGACCCCGGGCTGCGAACGCACCTCTCTACTTTATATGTTTGGTGCGTTCCGCAGACCCTTAACATAATATTAGCGCCAGGGTCTGGCTAGTAAAATGGCGGATGAACAGCGTCTATCGCAGTACATCCAGCAGCTGGAGGGTAGGTTGGCGGCTCTTGAGCGCACAACCTCAGCTGTGGATGTTACGCAGTCGCTGTTCAGGCTGCTAGCGTGGCTGCAGCCAGTTTGTCTTCTGCCACCTCTGCCCCTACATTATCCCACCTCCCGCTTCCTGACAAGTTTGCCGGTGATAGCAAGCAATGTCGGGGATTCGTGAGTCAGTGCTCTATACAGCTCGAGCTTCTGGCTGCACGTTTTCCCACGGATCGGGCACAAGTGGGTTTTGTACTTTCTCTACTCTCGGGCAGAGCGTTGGAGTGGGCAACGCCGCTGTGGGAGCGCGACGATCGTGTGGTGCGGAGTGCTCCTCAATTCTTGGAGGCTCTTAAAAAGGTCTTTTTAGGACTCAGGTCACCCACGATACGGCGCTGCAACTGCTGGCATTGGCACAGGGTTAGTCTTTGGTCAGTCTGTTTTCCGTCCAGTTTCGGACTCTAGCTTCTGAGCTAGATTGGTCTGATAAAGTTCTTATTCCAATCTACTGGCGAGGACTGGCTGACCATGTTAAAGACGCTTTGGCTACCAGGGAGATTCCCCCCACACTGGAGAAGCTTATCTCCATATCTACCCGCATTGACCTCCGTTTTCACGAGCGGAGGTTGGAGCGGGCCCAGTGTAGGCAGAGGTTTCGGTTGGCTCCCACCTTTGCCAAACCTCTCGAATTTCCCGATCTGGCGTCCGAACCCCAAAAGGCCACAGAAGTTCCTCATGCAGGACCTAAGTCTCGGTCCGTCCGAGTATCCGTGGTCTGTAACCGTTGTCAGCAGACAGGACACTATGCCAACAAATGTCCACAGCGATAGGGGAAGCGATCGCGTCTAGTGGCCCTGGGAGGAGGTTCACTAGAGACAGCGGCATTTTCCTCCAAGATGACACTTAAAGGGACAATCACTGTTGGTACTTCCATTCTCACCGCCGATCTTTGCGTGGACTCAGGAGCAGAGGGGAATTTCATGTCCTCTAGCTTTGCTCGCCGTCATGCAATACCTCTGGTGGCGCTTGACAAATCAGTGACTGTCCGGGTAGTGAATGGGTCGACATTGCCCTCACAAATTACACACCAGACTGTTCCACTTGCATTGTCTGTATCTCCTTCCCATCAGGAACTTATTTCCCTACTCGTCCTTCCCGAGGGAATAGACGAGATCCTACTAGGTATACCTTGGCTCCGTTTCCACTCCCCACATATAGAGTGGACTTCGGGTAGGATACTGGGTTGGAGTGATGCATGTAGAGGCAGATGTGTCAGGAGTTGCCTTCAGGTTACCACTACGGAGTTACCCGCAGATCTTACTCCACTTCCCAAGCACTACTGGTCATATGCAGACGTGTTCTCCAAGAAGGCTGCGGAGACTCTTCCGCCTCATCGCCCCCATGACTGTCCTATCGACCTCTTGCCTGGCGCAGAACCTCCTCGGGGAAGGGTCTATCCCCTCTCTCTTCCTGAGACAGAGGCCATGTCGCAATATATTCAGGAGAACCTGGCAAGAGGGTTTATTAGGAAGTCGGTGTCACCGGCAGGGGCGGGATTTTTCTTCGTGCAGAAGAAAAACGGAGAATTGCATCCGTGTATTGATTACAGGGGTCTTAACGCCATCACCGTTAAAAACAAGTACCTGTTGCCTCTGATTTCTGAGCTTTTTGATAGGCTTCGGGGAGCAAGAGTATTCACTAAACTAGATCTGCGCGGTGCTTATAACCTGATTCGCATCCGTGAGGGGACGAATGGAAGACGACTTTTAATACCAGGGATGGGCATTACGAATATCTGGTGATGCCCTTTGGGCTCTGTAATGCTCCAGCCGTTTTCCAAGACTTTGTCAATGACATCTTCCGGGATATGCTCTCCACCTCGGTCGTAGTCTATCTGGATGATATACTCATCTTCTCTCCAGATATTGACTCCCACCGGAGAGATGTCTGCAGAGTCTTCGACCTCTTACGGGCTAATTCCCTCTATGCTAAGTTAGAGAAATGTATGTTTGAGCTGGAGTCTTTACCTTTCCTTGGTTATATCATCTCAACCCAGGGATTGGCTATGGATCCGGCCAAACTACAGGCTGTGATGGACTGGCAGGAACCTCACTCTCTAAAAGCGGTGCAGCGCTTTATGGGGTTCATTAATTACTATCGCCAGTTCATTCCGCATTTCTCTACCTTGGTAGCTCCCTTGGTAGCCCTCACCAAGAAGGGAGCAAATCCCAAATTGTGGTCGAAAGAGATCTCCACGGCTTTCTCTTCTATTAAGTCTCATTTTGCTAGCGCTCCCATCCTACATCGCCCCGATGTTGATAAGCCATTTTTATTGGAGGTGGATGCCTCATCCGTTTGGTGCTGGAGCAGTCCTCTTCCAAAAGGATGCTCAAGGTCGGAAGCATCCTTGCTTCTTCTTCTCTAAGACCTTCACTTCAGCGGAGAGGAATTATTCCATCGGGGATAGGGAGTTGCTAGCCATGAAGTTTTCATTCTCTGAGTGGAGACATCTGTTGGAGGGGGCCCCTTTTCCCTTCCAAGTCTTCACCGACCACAAAAATTTGGTGTATCTGCAGACAGCTCAGCGGCTTAACTCTCGCCAGGCCAGATGGTCCTTGCTCTTCTCTCGGTTTAATTTCACACTTCATTTCCTCTCTGGAGAGAAGAACATTCGTGCCGACGCTCTATCTCGCTCTGTGGTGTCCTCTGAAGAGGAGGTAGAGGAGCCTCGGCTTATTGTTCCCACAGAGAGCCTGAGAACAGTGGCTCCGGTTTCACTAGAGTCTGTGCCCCCGGGCAAGACTTTTGTGCCTACCAATTTGCGACCGGAGGTACTCTCTTGGGCACATTCGTCCAGGGTTGGTGGACATTTTGGGGCAAAGAGGACATCTGAATTGCTGGCGAGGACATATTGGTGGCCGCATATGGTCGTGATGTTGGGGACTATGTTCGGGCGTGTGTCTCCTGCGCCAAAAATAAGTCTCCACGACAACGGCCAGCTGGTTTACTTTATCCTTTGCCGGTGGCAGACAGGCCCTGGGAGATGGTTGGGATGGACTTTGTGGTGGGCTTGCCCAAGTCTCGGGGTTGCACCATCATTTGGGTAATCACCGACCATTTCTCTAAAATGGTGCATCTGGTGCCACTACCACGGTTACCTTCTGCACGGGCTCTGGCAGTGTTGTTCGTTAGGCACATCTTCTGTCTACACGGCATGCCGGACAAAATTGTCAGTGACCGAGGTCCCCAGTTTGCATCTCGGTTCTGGAGAGAGCTTTGTCGTCTACTCAGTATTGAGTTAAATCTCTCTTCAGCGTATCATCCTGAGACGAATGGGTTGGTAGAGAGGGCCAACCAGACCTTGGTCACCTATCTACGACATTTTGTCTCTGCCAGGCAGGATGACTGGGCATCCTTGCTACCATGGGCTGAGTTTGCATTAAACAATGCTGTGGCTGACTCCACCGGACAGACTCCTTTCCTTCTGAACTACGGTCAGCATCCGCGGGTTCCGGTGCCCATGCCCGTGTCTTCGCCGACTCCAGGGTGGCAGACTGGGCTGTGGAGGCACGGGACATTTGGGACCGTACCCAGGATGCCATTCAGGCGTCCAAGTAGAGGATGAGGTCCTCTGCCGACGCACATCGGCGCCCTTCTCCAACATTTGCTCCTGGGGACTTGGTGTGGCTCTCCGCCCGTAACATCAGGCTGCGAGTTGAGTCCACTAAGTTGGCGCCCCGCTTAACCTTGGTCCTTTGGTTCAAGGTCTCGGATCTCGACATCGGTTAATCCCGATGACCTTTGGCTCTGTACACACGGCCTGGGTATCCCCGACACCTTTCATGTATCCCTCCTGAAACCCGTGCTCATGTCCCGGTTTTCTGAGTCATCTGCCGGGACATCGGGTTCATTACGGATGACCATGAGGTGAACGCCATCGTAGGGTGTAAGGTGGTACGGGGCAAAAAGTTTTATTTGGTGGACTGGAGGGACTATGGGCCTGAGGATAGGTCTTGGGAGCCTGCCGAGCATATTCACGCTCCGCAGCTCATCGCTGTCTTTGAGCGCAGCGAGGCCCAAAGAAGGGGGGCCCTAGGAGGGGGGGTAATGTTAGGGTTCGATTTCCCGCTGCTGCACAAGGGGAGTCTCGAACCCGTCCCACTGCGGTCTCCCATTCATCTCCGGCCGCAGTGGAGCCTGCTCAGCAGAGACGTCGGTCCAGGCGTCTTGCCCACTCCTCTACTGTGCAGTGACTTGCTGCTGCCTTTCCTGGATCTGCTATTATAGCCAGTGCTGGAGCAGTCGTCTTTGAGACAAAGTCCTGCGTTTTCCCATCTGAGCATGCCCAGAGTGAGATCTCTCATTGGAGATCAGGGGTCACATGTTCAGGTGCTGCAGCGGCTCCTATTGGTCCGCCAGGAAGGTCATGTAGCTACGTTTGTTTGTAACAGCTTCTCATTGGTCCTTGTTCCTGGAAGGTCCTGTAGCTGTTGCTATAAAAGGTAGCATCAGGCTGCGAGTTGAGTCCACTAAGTTGGCACCCCGCTATCTGGGTCCTTTCAAGGTCCTCGAGCAGGTTAACCCTGTGGTATACCGTTTGGCTCTTCCACCACGCCTGGGTATCCCCGACACCTTTCATGTATCCCTCCTGAAACCCGTGCTCATGTCCCGGTTTTCTGAGTCATCTGCCGGGACATCGGGTTCATCTACGGATGACCATGAGGTGAACGCCATCGTAGGGTGTAAGGTGGTACGGGGCAAAAAGTTTTATTTGGTGGACTGGAGGGACTATGGGCCTGAGGATAGGTCTTGGGAGCCTGCCGAGCATATTCACGCTCCGCAGCTCATCGCTGTCTTTGAGCGCAGCGAGGCCCAAAGAAGGGGGGGCCCTAGGAGGGGGGTAATGTTAGGGTTCGATTTCCCGCTGCTGCACAAGGGGAGTCTCGAACCCGTCCCACTGCGGTTCTCCCATTCATCTCCGGCCGCAGTGGAGCCTGCTCATGCAGAGACGTCGGTCCAGGCGTCTTGCCCACTCCTCTACTGTGCAGTGACTTGCTGCTGCCTTTCCTGGATCTGCTATTATAGCCATTGCTGGAGCAGTCGTCTTTGAGACAAATTTAGAGCATATCTTTTGCTCTGATTTTTTGTCTTATGCTAAATGTTCTTCTGCTTTTGTTCTTCTGCTTCTTGGTCTTCTGTTCTTTTTCTGTATCTTGGTGGTTGTCTTCATGTTCTTTGTTCTCTTGGTCATCTTCTTTGGATAATTCTTTTGGTCTTCTTTGGGTGTGTTCAGGCTCGTCGTCTTCATGCTCATCGTCGTCTTTGGGGTCGTCGTTTTCTTCGGGTGGTTTCGGGTCATTGTCTCAGGTCATCGTCTTCGGGTCGTCGTCTTTTTGGGTGGTCTTCAGGATCGCATCTCAGGGTCGTCGTCAGGGAGACCCAGAGTGATTACCAAAAACCATTCAAAAATCTTCAACTTGGAAATGTAGCAGAAGGTACAAGAAGGCTGAGTAACTGCCGAGAACCAGCTGACTGTCCGGAACCCGGATGGTTAGTAGAAGGAACAAGAGCAATGGCACTACCGAGGACCAGCTGACGGTACTGGGACACGGCTACAAAGCAGGAGGTACTGTGCTAGAAAGCACTACCAAGGACCAGCAGACGTTGCTGGAACTCGGATACCGAGATGAGGCACCTAGGCCAAAGGCACTGCCGAGAACCAGCTGACGGTACTGGAACCCGGATGGGTAGAATAAGGTACAAGAGCCAATGGAATAACGAGGACCAGCTGACTGTGCTGGAACCCGGAGGGGCAGCAGAAGGAACAGAGCCAATGGCACTACCGAGAACTAGCTGATGGTACTGGGACACGGTTACTAAGCAGGAGGTACCTGTGCTAGAAAGCACTACCAAGGACCAGCAGACGTTGCTGGAACTCGGATACCGAGATGGAGGCACCTAGGCCAAAGGCACTGCCGAGAACCAGCTGACGGTACTGGAACCCAGATGGGTAGTAGAAGGTACCATGAAAATAAAGTTGCAAGGCCGCGAGCCGGCGCACTTACCGAATCCACAGTCCTACAGGGGGTGCTTGTCCTATTGGCACTACGGAAACAGCCTTTAGTTCCATATCCTGCAGCTACATAGGAAGCACCTAAACTGCAGGCACCATAGAGTCGGCTAACCGACCGCAACACGACAGGACAATGTATTGGAGGCAAAGTGACGTTAACACTGCCCGGAAACAGCTGGCGTGCTGTAACCTGGCTGGGCAGGAGGGAGTACCCGTGCCAAAGACACTTCTGAGCAGCAACTGGCTATGTTGGAGCCCAGGGATGAGAGTAGAAACAGAGTGGAGGCAGAGGACAAATTGGAACAAGTTTAAAATCTGGATTTGTGTGAGTGTGGACAGAGCAGGAAAACTTGCCAGCTACACAGCTGGGTATCAGTGGACATTACTGAACACCAATAACACAGGAGCATATGATGACTGTGCAGACGGCACTTCCAAGCAGCAACTGGCAGTGTTGGAGCCCAGGGATGAGAGTAGAAACAGAGTGGAGGCAGAGGACTAATTGGAACAAGTTTAAAATCTGGATTTGTGTGAGTGTGGACAGAGCAGGAAACCTTGCCAGTTACACAGCTGGGGATCAGCTGACATTACTGAACCCCAATAACACAGGAGCATATGTTAACTGTGCAGAAGGCACTTCCGAGCAGCAACTGGCAGTGTTGGAGCCCAGGGATGAGCGTAGAAACAGAGTGGAGGCAGAGGACAATTTCGAACAAGTTTAAAATCTGGATTTGTGTGAGTGTGGACAGAGCAGGAAAACTTGCCAGCTACACAGCTGGGGATCAGCTGACATTACTGAACACTAATAACACAGGAGTATATGTTGACTGTGCAGACGGCACTTCCGAGCAGAAACTGGCAGTGTTGGAGCCCAGGGATGAGAGTAGAAATAGAGTGGAGGCAGAGGACAAATTGGAACAAGTTTAAAATCTGGATTTGTGTGAGTGTGGACAGAGCAGGAAAACTTGCCAGCTACACAGCTGGGGATCAGCTGACATTACTGAACCCCAATAACACAGGAGCTATGTTGACTGTGCAACGGCACTTCCAGCAGCAAACTGATAGTGTTGGAGCCCAGGGATGAAGTAGAAACAGAGTGAGGCATGAGGCAATTGGAACAAGTTTTAAAATCTGATTTGTGTGAGTGTGGACAGAGCAGGAATAACTTGCCAGCTACACAGCTGGGGATCAGCAGGCTTTACTGAACCCCACAAACACAGGAGCTAGTGTTTTTCTCTGTGCATACAGCACTTCTGAGCAGCAACTGGCGGTGTTGGAGCCCAGGGTCAATCAGGGTGTAGGCTGAGGCTAATTGGAGCAAGTATTTTATCTGATGTAACTTGAATTTGGAGGGAGCAGGACTTAATGCCGGTCACACAGCAGGGATAGCTGGCTTTACTGAACCCCACAAACACAGGAGCTAGTGTTTTTCTCTGTGCATACAGCACTTCTGAAGCAGCAACTGGCGTGTTGGAGCCCAGGGTCATAGGGTGTAGGCTGAGGCCTAATTGAGCAAGTAATTTTATCATGATATACTGAATTAGATGACAATTAATGCAGACACAGCAGAGATTAAGCAGCTATACTGAACCCACTAAAAGAGCGAGGTTTTTCTGTGCATAACACTATCTAAGCAGAAATAGCAGTGTTGAAGCCCAGGGTCAAGGAGGGTGTAGAAATCACATATAGAGTAATTGCCTTGTTCCATGGCACTTCAAAATGTATATACTCCAAACAAGAGAAATGTAAGCTTTACTACCATAAAATGAGGAATTTAATTCAAAAATATTTAAATATAGACATTTAAAATATAAGCGCATATATGCACATGGCAACAACAAATGCAACCAAAAAAGCCAACATAGAGTATAGGGGTTGAAATGAATGCATACAAGTACATTTCATAATCCATTAATGCTGCCTAAGGAACGGTATGTACACCTGTAATATAGTGCAGACAATGTATGTAGGACTAGTCATCATCATCATTATAACTTATATTTGACAGAAAAAAATACACTCATTGTGGACAACTCTTAGTTCACACCCCATATATTAAAGGTCCAGCATGTATTCCTGATAATATGGCGCAATAATCATGTATAACCTAGAAAAAGTGTATCGTGCATATTGAAAATTGCTATGTATGCCTGCAAGTGCAGGTGAAACAACGCCAACGGATAGAAAAGGTATATGCTATCTAGGTATCAGAGTGCATAGCGACTGCTGGCGAATGGCGATATAATACTATACCTCAATAAAGGCTGCGGCACCCCTCACGCGCGTTTCTCTTGTAGCTTGTTGAAGAGGGGAAGTGCGTGTATGCTTGCGTGTCTGTTTTGTCGCCAAGACTGGCTTCCTGCTCTGACGCGTCGGTAGGGGAGCGGCTGGGCATTATATGACGCTGACTTGCAGTAACGTTGCGCAGCGTTCTTCAGCGGTAGCGCCGCTACAAAGCCGCCATCATGACTGATTCCCTCTATAAACATGCACCTATGAGCAACGTCCCCTCTTGAAGAAGCTACAAGCGAAACGCGCGTGAGGGGTGCCGCAGCCTTTATTGAGGTACAGTATTATATCGCCATTCACCATCAGTCGCTATGCACTGTGATACCTAGATAGCATATACCTTTTCTATCCGTTGGCGTTGTTTCACCTGCCCTTGCAGGTATACATTGCTATTTTCACTATGCATGATGCACTTTTTATAGGTTATGCATGATTATTGCGCCTTATTATCAGGATTAGATGCTGGACCTTCAATATATGGGGGTGAACTAAGAGTTGTCCTCAATGAGTGTATTTTTTACTGTCACATACAGTACAGACCAAAAGTGTGGTCACACCTTCTCATTGAAAGATTTTTCTGTATTTTCATGACTATGAAAATTGTACATTCACACTGAAGGCATCAAAACTATGAATTAATACATGTGGAATTATACATTACACTTTACAAAAAAGTGTGAAACAACTGAAAATATGTCTTATATTCTAGGTTCTTCAAAGTAGCCACCTTTTGCTTTGATTACTGCTTTGCACGCAGAAAGGGTGAACGGATGGACTCTACATGCCTAGTTCCCACCGTGAAGCATGGAGGAGGTGGTGTGATGGTGTGGGGGTGCTTTGCTGGTGACACTGTTGGGGATTATTCAAAATTGAAGCGGTCAGCGGTCCAGCGCACACCAAACCATCTCGATTGAGTTCAGTTCTGGTGACTGTGGAGACCAGGTCATCTGGCATAGCACCCCAACACTCTCCTTCTTGGTCAAATAGCCCTTACACAGCCTGGAGGTGTTTGGGGTCATTGCCCTGTTGAAAAATAATTGATGGTCCAACTAAACGCAAACCGGATGGAATAGCATGCTGCTGCAAGATGCTGTGGTAGCCATGCTGGTTCAGTATGCCTTCAATTTTGAATAAATCCCCAACAGTGTCACCAGCAAAGCACCCCCACACCATCACACCTCCTCCTCCATGCTTCACGGTGGGAACCAGGCATATAGAGTCCATCCGTTCACCCTTTTTGTGTGCAAAGCAGTAATCAAAGCAAAAGGTGAAGAACCTAGAATATAAGACATATTTTCAGTTGTTTCACACTTTTTTGTAAAGTGTAATGTATAATTCCACATGTGTTAAATCATAGTTTTGATGCCTTCAGTGTGATTCTACAATTTTCACAGTCATGAAAATACAGAAAAATTGTTGAATGAGAAGGTGTGTCCAAACTTTTGGTCTGTACTGTATTAGTAATGATGATGATGATTAGTCCTACAAAAATTGTCTGCACTATATTGCAGGTGTACATACCGTTCCTTAGGCAGCATTAATGGATTCTGAAATGTACTTGTATGCATTCATTTGAACCCCTATACCCTATGTAGGCTTTTTTGGTTGCATTTGCAGTCGCCATGTGCATATATGCGCTTATATTTAAAATGTCTATTTTTACATATTTGGGACTACAATTCATCATTTTATGGTAGTAAAGCTTCCGTTTTTCTTGTTTGGAACATATCAATCAGGGTGTAGGCTGAGGCCTATGTGGAGCAAGTTTAACATCTGATGTTTTGTGCATGTGGAGAGAGCAGGAGACTTATTGCCGGACACACAGCAGGGGAACAGCTGGTGTTACTGAACCCCACTAACGCAGGAGCTTGTGTTTTTCTCTGTGCAGATGCCACTTCTGAGCAGCAACTGGCAGTGTTGGAGCCCAGGGATTACAGTTCAGGTGGTAGAAACATGAACAAAACAGGAGACATGGATACTGTTGCCAACCAATTATTTAATCTGAATCCGGGTCAGGCAAATTCAGGCGACATCCAGGCCTTGTTCATTTTCTGAAAAGTAAGCCGGTCAACGTTATCGAAGGATAGTCGCATGCGACGGTCTGTTAGTGCACCACCTGCGGCACTAAAGACGCTCTCCGATAATACACTAGCAGCAGGGCAAGCCAGCACCTCCAATGCATACTGGCTAAGCTCTGGCCATGTATCCAGCTTAGAGACCCAAAACTTGAAGGGGGAAGAGCCGTCTGGGAGTACACTGAGAGGGCAAGACATGTAGTCTGTCACCATCTGACGGAAATGTTGCCTCCTGCTGAATGGAGCCGTCTGTGATGGTGTAGACATTTGTGGCGGGGACACAAAACTTCGCCACATTTGGGCCATACTGGTCTTGCCTTGTGCTGAGGCGCTGCTTCTGCTGCCTCTTTGTGCAGAGCTTCCTCCACTGCTTCGACGAACTAAGCTGCTTTGTAAAGCACTAGCAGCACTGCTCTCGGGTGGAATGGAGAACATGATGGAATGCACCAGTGTGTCTTGGTACTCCAGCATTTTACGCTCCCGGTTCAACGGTGCTATGAGGCTTTGTAAGTTGTCCTAGTAGCGAGGATCTAGGAGGGTGCACACCCAATAATCAGACGGAGTGAGAATGTGGGTGATGCGGCGGTCGTTTCTCAGGCACTGCAGCATGAAATCAACCATGTGCTGCAGACTCCCAACTGGCCAAGAAACGCTGTCCCCTGCAAGAGGCGTCATCTCTGCCTGCTCTGCATCACCCCACCCTCGCTCTACATACTGACTACTAGAGCATTGTGTACCTATCTCCTCTGTAGCGATGTCTTCCTCCTCCATTGACTCCTCCTCATCCTCCTCACAAAGTGACCCCTGCCTAGGCCTTTGTGAGGAACCACGTTGCGCAGACTGTCCAGAAGAAGGTGGCATTTGTGACTCCTCATCCTCCACCTCTTCCAAAACCTCATCCCTTAGTGCCTGCAGTGTTTTTTGAAGCAGGCAGAAAAGGGGGACAGTCATGCTGACTAGTGCATCATCTGCACTCGCCATCCGCGTGGAATCATCGAACCATGCAAAATGTGGCAGATGTCCTTCATAGAGGCACAATCATTGGTGGTGAAGTGTGAACGGAACACAGTGCGTCTTGTTTGCGCCTGATGCAGCTGGTACTCCATTACTGCTGCCTGCTGCTCACACAACTGCTCCAACATATGTAACGTGGAATTCCACCTGGTGGGTTGGTCATATATGATGCGATGTTCCTGAAGGCGGAATTCGCGTTGCAGAGCTGCAATGCGCGATCTTGCCATGGTGGAACGCCGCAAGTGAGCGCACTCTATGCGAACCTTGTGCAGCAGTGCATCAAGATCCGGAAAGTCCCTCAAAAAACTCTGCACGACCAAGTTGAGCACATGTGCCAGACATGGTATGTGAGTGAGGTTTGGCTAGGCCCAGAACTGCCACCAAATTTCGGCCATTGTCACACAGTACCAAGCCTGGCTGGAGATTCGCTGGCACAAACAACATGTCGCTCTCCTGCTTGATGGCATTCCAGAGCTCCTGCGCTGTGTGGCTTCGATTCCCCATAGAAATTAATTTCAGGACGGCCTGTTGACATTTGGCCACGGCTGTGCTCTTATCGGTCGCAACAGGTAAGTGTTCACAGGTCCATGTGGAGGTAGACTGTGACGGCTCCTGCAGCGATGATTCTGAGGAACTGGAGTATGAGGAGGAGTCAATGTGTACAGACTGGATTCCTGCAATCCATGGAGTTGGCAGAACACGTACAGCGCCACTCTCAAGATCTGTACCCGGCTCCACAACATTTACCCAATGGGCAGTGAGGGAAAGGTATCGTCCCTGTCCATGGTTACTGGTCCACGCATCGGTGGTCAGGTGGACCTTGCTACTGACGGCGTTTAGTAGCACATGTTTAATTTTTCCCTCCACATGCTTTTGCAGGGCAGGGACGGCTTGCCTGCTGAAATAAAAACGGCTGGGCACGTTGTATTGTGGGACTGCCAATGCCATGAAGTTACGGAAGGTGTCAGTCTCCACCAGCCTGAATGACAGCATTTCAAGGGACAGGAGTTTTGCAATGCCAGCATTCAGAGCCTGTGCTCGGGGATGGTTTTCCGAGTATGGCTGCATTTTCTCCCATGCCTGTGCTACCGATGGCTGTAGAGTGGCCTGGGAGTGTGAGGATGACAAGGAACGTGGTGCTGTGGGTGGAATTACACTGGGTCTCTGTACACCAGTGTCAGAGTTTTTTCCATGGTGATCCTGTGAGGAAGCCAAACCAGCTGTGTTTGAGCTGGAGGAAGAGGCTACAACATGAGCTGAAGAGGTAGGTGGTGCTGTAGCTTGGCCTACGTCTTCAGTGTGTCTTTGTAACTCCACCACGTGCTTGGTCCACACATGTTTCCACATATTTGTGGTATTGAGGTTGCTGACACTTTTACCTCTTTTTACTTTTTGATTACACAGCTTGCATTTGACAAAGCAAATGTCATCTGTAACTGTGTCAAAAAAGGACCACGCACTGCAAGTCCTGGGAGCGCCCGTTTTGGGTTTTGTTAGAGAACTGCTCAGAACGGGTGGCAAAGTGGAGGATAAAGGCAACCGAGTCTGACCCCTACCTCTCCCTCCTGTTTGGGCCGTTGGGGGAATCTCTTCCTCAGAGCTGCTCCCACCACCTTCCTGTTCCTCACACCATGATGGGTCAAGGACCTCATAATCTACACTACCCTCTTCAAACACCTGCTTCTCCTGGGTCGTCTGGCCAGCACCATGCGCAACAGAAACTGACACCTGAGTCTCATCATCATCAGATGCGTTCTGAGGTGTGCTGACCATAGGCACTGGGCCACCCGCCTCTTCAGATTCAGAGAGTCAAAGCAGTCAAAGTCCCTCTTTTTCACATTCTAGAATGCTGCGTGGCTGGCCCCCTATTTCCAAGCCAACAGATTCAGAGAACAGGAGTAGAGACTGAGCTGGCTCCTGTACAGAGCTCTCTGACTGCCTGGGCAATTTGGCAGGTGGTGAAGAGACAGATGGTTGCTCTTCAGTGCTCTGGTCCTGAGAGGATGTGGAAGTAATTGAAGTCGATGCGTTAGCTGCCATCCATCCGACAACATCTTCAATTTGTTCTTCCCACACAGGGGGTTACGGCGAGCTCCTACAATGCTGCGCATAAAGGACCGCTCCCGGGGAAAACTGGGTGATGCTGTGTCACTGGTGCTCGCAGCAGGCACAGAATCCCCATGTCCTCTCCCTGCTGAAACTCCTTGCTCACGACCACGTGCCTTACTCCCTGCCTTCTTCATCTTGACAGATTGATAAAGATAGGCAGAAAAGTACTAAGGCCTTAGTGTGCTTATTCCTGAACAGCTGCTAACAGGTATAAGAAACACTAAGTTTATTAAGTGTGGACTACACTTTAATATTAGCTAATGTGGCCTAACAAGTGTAAAGTGGAATGTTTGGTGAACTTCATTAACTTTTTTGTGTTTTTCACAAAAAAAAAAAGGTTGTGATTGAGACAAAAGATGTAGAATCGATAGTATCACAAACTTTTTGTAGCTATTACAATGCAGGAAGGTAACCTACAATGCAATAGATGAGACTACAAAAAATAGGGTAATACTAATCTGGCTGGGCCTGCAGGACGCAAACCAGCTGAAAGGCTCCTCTATCTACTCCTATATAGTGTTTGCATCCAATCTATCTGGATACGGATGGAAGCACACTAATAGGAGAAATTCAGGAACAAAAAACCACTACAGAAAAAATGGACAATGTATGAGGCAGTGACGCACATTGAGCAGACTACAGCCAGCAGTGGATGCAGAACAAACTTCAGCGTGAGCTGCACTCACACACAGACACCTGACAGACAGCCGAGAACAGTGCAAACAACTGTGCACTAGGAATGAAAGGCTCCGCTATCTACTCCTATAGTGTTTGCAACCAATGTAATGGATACGGATGGAAGCGCAGCACACTAATAGGAGAGATGAGTAAAAATGAATTGAGCAGCAGCAATTAAACAAAAGAAAAAAGTATGAGGCAGTGACGCACGCTGAGCAGACTACAACCAGCAGTGGATGCAGAACAAACTTCAGCGTGAGCTGCACTCCCAAAGAGACCTGACAGACAGCCGTGAACACTGCAGAGAACTGTGCACTAGCTATGAAAGGCTCCGCTATCTACTCCTATAGTGTTTGCAACCAATGTATTGGATATGGATGGAAGCGCGGCACACTAATAGGAGAGAGTTAATTAAAATTGAATTGAGCAGCAGCAATTAAAAAAAAAAAAGTATGAGGCAGTGACACACTCTGAGCAGACTACAACCAGCAGTGTATGCAGAACAAACTGCAGCGTCACCTGCACTCACACACACACCTTGCAGACAGCTGTGAAAACAGCACTGCAAGGCAAAAGGAAGCTTTACACAGTGGTTGGTAAGCTAGCCTGCCTAAAGCACAATACACAAAATTGCTATCACTAACTGTCCCTCAGAGTCAGAAGAGCAGCGTTCTGTCCCTAACTGAATTCACAGCAGAGTGAACCCAAAATGGCGGCGGCGCCTTTTATAGTGCATTCTGACATCATTTCAGCTGCCAATCGCAGCCATGCCATTAGTTAACATGACCGCAGCATTACAGGATGTGCCCACACTTCTTAGGATTCCTCATTAGCTGAATCAAATCACACTGCCTCTCATAGCATTATGGGAACTTCCGATTCCGGTATTCGATATGGCAAAAGTATCGGAACTCAGTATCGGAATTCCGATACCGCGAATATCGGCCGATACCCGATACTTGCGGTATCGGAATGCTCAACATATTCTTTAGCCATCCTGTTTGGGTCATTACTGTGATTGGCTGGCCATGTGACATCATCAAAGGTTACAAAATGACAGGCGCTGCCTGGCTTGGCACAATAACACCATTGCACAGCTCTGTAACACTTCGTATTGGAGGGAGAGAGTGCTTGTCCTGGCTTGTGTGTGCACAGTATAAATAATCAGAGGCCAGTAGTGTAGATACTGGTGCCGAAGCTGAGCCATCATACTAACAGCCCTTCTAAGGACTAATAGTTTGTATCATTTACAGTTTGCAGTTTCCCTAGGAAGGGAGAGATAGCTGAAGAGCAGGAAGAGTGACAGAATCTATTTTATAGACAGTGATCAGGCCTGTGCGGCCTGTTGCCAACTATATAGCATTAGTATATTTTGGGGGGGCTCATAAAATTGAATATATTTTGATCATTTATTTTGATTGAATTTATGTCACATTTTGGTGGTGTTTATCAGAAGAAAAAAGTGATTGGAAATTGTGCTTGTTCCTTCACATTTCTTACAAATACACTATTCTCTATTCTTGCATACATTTTTGTGGTATATATAAACTAAAAAAAAAACCTTTACAAATTTTTCTGAGTTACATTTCTCAGCCATACAGTATTGCGTGTTCTTTGGTACATTCTGTTGGCATATAACCCTAGAAAAACCCAAAGACTGTTCTGTGATCTGGAGTGCATATCCTTGCTCCCCACTCGCCGTCGAGCTCTTTCCCTCCGAAGGCCAGCTCTCCAACCGCCTTACCAAATTCTCCCTCAGCAGCCCCGCTTTCCATCCACAATCCCACACTCTTCCTCCGCAGCCCCTGTCTCCACTGGCTGTTCCACTTCTCCCTCAGCAACCCCGCTTTCACTCCACAACCCCGCTGTCTCCCTCCACATCCCAGCTCTTTATACATTGTCACACTGTCTCCTTCAGCAGCCCACTAACCAATTGCTGTCCGCATTCTCCTCCAGAGCCCCGCTCTCCCCTCAGCACCCTGTCTTTATTGGCCATCCCGTTCTCTCCTTCCACAGCCCTGCTCTCCATTGGCTATCCCACTCTCTCCCTCCACAGCCCTGGTCTCCACTCGCCATCCCTCTCTCAACTCACAGCCCAGCTCTCTCCCTTCGCAGCCCCTGTCTCCCTTGACTGTCCCACTCTCTCCCTTAGCAGCCCAGCTAAGCAACTCAACCTTAGCAACCCACGTTTCGCTCGCTCTCTAACAGCCCGCTCTCCCCCACCATCACGTCTTACCTCCACAGCCCCGCTCTTTTCCTCCACAGCCCTGCTCTCCCCCTCCACAGCCCCGCTCTCTTGTTCCACAGCGCCCCTTTCCATTTTCTGTCCCACTCTCTCACTCCACAGCCCCGCTCTCCATACGCCGTCCCACTCTATTCCTCTGCATCCACGCTCTCTATCTGTGTCCCTCTCTCTCCCTCGCAGCTCCACTCTCCACAGGCTTCCCGCACTTTCGCTCTGCATCCCCGATCTCCAGCCGCCAGTGGGAGGGGCTATGTGAAGTGGGCGTGGCTTGATACATGCACATACATATGCTCAGCTTTATATAGATTATATTTCTCATCTATAGGGTGTTAGTGGTTGAATTCCCACTCCTGCACAAGGGGAATCTCGAACCATCCCTGCTGCGGTCTCCCATCTGTCTCCGGCCGCAGTGGTACGTGCTCAGCAGAGACGTCGGTCCCAACGTCTTCCACAGCCTAATACTGTGCAGAGGTTTACTGCTGCCTCTCCAGGTTCTGCTATTGCAGTCAGTACTGGTCAGCGGCGAGGAGACGTCTTTGGGACTAAGTCCTGCGTTTCCCCTTCTGAGCATGCCCAGGGTAAGATCTCTCATTGGAGATCAGGGGTCACATGCTCAGGTACTGCAGCAACTCCTATTGGTCCGCCAGGAAGGTCTTGAAAGTGCTTGTGTTCTGAGACAGTTTCTCATTGGTCTTTTTCTAGAAGGTCTTGTAGTTGCTGCTATAAAAGGGTTGCATGGCTGCTCAGCCATGCGATAGTATCAATTGTGCTATGTGCTTTGCGCCGGTGTGATCATGCATGCATGCGGTTAGGGCTCGGCTGAAGTAACCCCCTAGAATACCGGCACCTCCGGTGAGGAGTTTTGTATGCGCGTGTTCAGGGCTTGGCTGAAATAGCCTCTAGAATACCGACTACTCGGTGAGGAGCTGCTTGTTTGCATTGCTGACTGCATGACTGCTATCTGCACAGCAGTTATCTGTGTACTCCTGTGGAGTTAACAGGACACAGTCTCTACCACAGCGACTCTGTGGAGTAACATATTTCGCTTATACCACTATATAGTGTCATAGCATCTATGTCAGCGACTCTGTGGTGTAACAGAGTTCGCTTATACCACCATACAGTGCCATCTTACTAGCAGCAGGCTCTGCCTGCACGGTGGACCCAGGGCTGCGAACGCACCTATTAATTATATTTAGTTGGTGCGTTCCGCCAGCACTAACAGTATACTAGCGCCAGGGGCTGGCTAGTAAAATGGCGGACGACCAGGGCCTGGGGCTGTTCATCCAGCAGCTGGAGGGTAGGTTGGCTGCTCTCGATCACACTACCTCAGCTGTGGATGTTACTGCAGTCGCTGTTCAGGCTGCTAGCGCAGCAGCAGCCAGTTTGTCCTCCTCTACCTCTGCCCCGACATTATCCCTTCTCCCGCTTCCAGACAAGTTTTCTGGTGACAGTAAACTTTGACGGGGATTCATAAGCCAGTGCTCTATACAGCTCGAGCTTCTGGCTGCACGTTTTCCCATGGAGTGGGCACAAGCGGGTTTCATAGTATCACTGCTGTCGGGAAGGGCGTTGCAATGGGCAACGCCGCTGAGGGAGTGCGACGATCGTGTGGTGCGGAGTGCTCCTCGGTTTCTGGAGTCTCTTAAAAAGGTCTTTTTAGGCCCTAAGGTCACCCACGATACGGCGCTCCAAATGCTGGCAATGTCACAGGGTTCGTCCATGGTCAGTCAGTTTTTGGTCCTATTTTGGACTCTGGCCTCCAAGTTAGAGTGGCCAGATAAAGTCCTCGTACCGGTATACTGGAGAGGTCTGGCTGATCATGTAAAGGACGCCTTGGCCACCAGGGAGATTCCTGCCTCACTGAAGAAACTTATCTCCATATCTACCCGCATCAACCTTCATTTTCACGAGCGGAGGTTGGAGCGGGCCCAGCGTAGGCAAAGGTTCCTGCTGGCTCCCACCTTTGCCAAACCTCTAGAAACTCCCATTCAAGCGTCCGACTCCCAGGGGGCCATGGAGGTGGTTTGAGCGGGATCTAAGTCTCGGCCCGCTCAAGTACCCGTTGTTTGCAACAATTGTCAGCAGCTAGGACATTATGCCAATAAATGTCCCCAGCGATCGGGAACTCGATCACGCCTAGTGAATATGGGAGGAGGTTCACTAGATCCAGCGGCATTTGCCTCCAAGCTGTCCCTTAAAGGGACAATCTCTTTCGGTCCATCCAGTCTGACAGTTGAGCTTTGTGTGGATTCAGGAGCAGAGGGGAATTTTATGTCCTCTGCCTTTGCTCTCCGCCACACAATACCTCAGGTTATGCTCACCAAACCGGTGACGGTTCGAGTGGTGAATGGTTCAATACTGCCTTCACAGATCACACATCAGACAATCAATCTCATGTTATCTATGTCTCCTTCCCATCAGGAGATTATCTCTTTCCTAGTCCTTCCCGAGGGTATAGATGAGGTTCTGCTGGCAGTACTCTGGCTTTGTCTTCACTCCCCACATATTGAGTGGTCCTCTAGGAGGATACGGGGTTGGAGTGAGTCTTGTAAAGGTAGATGTGTGAGGGAGAGTATTCAGGTTGCTACTACAGGGATACCCACAGATCTCGCTTCTCTTCCCCAGTGCTATGGGTCCTATGTAGACGTGTTCTCCAAAGAGGCTGCGGAGACTCTTCCGCCTCATTGCCCCTATGACTGTCCTATTGACCTCTTGCCTGAAGCAGAACCTCCCCGGAGAAGAGTCTATCCTCTCTCTCTCCCAGAACGGAGGCTATGTCCCAATACATCCAGGAGAATCTGGCTAGAAAGTTCATTAGTAAGTCAGTGTCACCCGCTGGCGCGGGGTTCTTCTTCGTGCAGAAGAAGAACAGAGAATTACGGCCCTGCATAGACTACAGGGGTCTTAACGCCATCGCCGTTAAGAATAAACACCATTTGCCCTTGATTTCTGAGCTTTTGATAGGAGAGCAGTCGTGCCTGCTCAGCAGAGACGTCGGTCCCAGCATCTTGCACAGCCTAATACTGTGCAGAGGTTTACTGCTGCCTCTCCAGGTTCTGCTATTGTAGCCAGTACTGGTCAGCGGCGAGCAGACGTCTTTAGGAATAAGTCCTGCGTTTCCCCTTCTGAGCATGCCCAGGGTAAGATCTCTCATTGGAGATCAGGGGTCACATGCTCAGGTACTGCAGCAACTCCTATTGGTCCGCCAGGAAGGTCCTGAAAGTGCTTGTGTTCTGAGACAGTTTCTCATTGGTCTTTTTCTGGAAGGTCTTGTAGTTGCTGCTATAAAAGGGTTGCATGGCCAATCGCAATTGCGCTAGTATCAATTGTGTTATGTTAATTGTGCCAGTGTGATCATTCATGCATGCGGTTAGGGCTCGGCTGAAATAAGCCCCTAGAATACCGACACCTCCAGTGAGGAGTTTTGTATGCACGTGTTCAGAGCTCGGCTGAAATAAGCCCCTAGAATACCGGCACTTCCGGTGAGGAGTTTTGTATGCACGTGTTCAGGGCTTGGCTGAAATAGCCTCTAGAATACCGGCTTTATTCTTGACAGTTTTTGCTTCCTTCATAAATTATACTGAAATTTCCTATTTTTAATATAAAAATACAATTTTGGCTTTATTAAATTCTTTTTTTACATCTGTTTTAAAATGTTGCCTTATATACACGTCATTATACAGGAAAAAATGTCTCAACATATTTTTTTCTGTAAAATTAAATTTATAGTGGTTTTGGAATGTTTTATTGTCACTCATTAAAGTGGAATAAAAATGTGACACCATTGTTAGCAGGGATCTGGGAGTCAGAGATGCTTCCAGGGGTCTTTGTTGTGAATGTGTTAGAAATGAATTCTGAGCAGAAGCTCCCTCTGGTGGTTACAAACAGTACAGAACCATTCAATGAAGATTGGCAATCAGGAGTTACAGACTGGTCTTATATAAGGGAGGTTCCCTCCCATCATGGTTGCCGGTGATCAATTGTTCTTGTCTCAACTGTGGTTCCTGGTTCACTTGGAAGCTTGCTGAGTCTTGCCTGCATTTTCTGCTATCAGATAAGATATTTTCTGCTTTTATTTTTGTGCTTGCTTTTTGCATTGTTCCCTGCACTTCTGTGGAGGTCAGCCAGGTCCCCTCTGGGGGCTTGTGCTCCTCTCAGTTTATCTAAGCCACTGTTATTTGGTCATTTGTCTTTTCCAGTTTTCTCATTGGCTGCGGCTTAGTTTTGTTACACCAGAGAACTAATTTAGGTGGTAGAGGTCGTGTGATCTCAGGTGTTTTTGCAATTAGTAGAGTTGGTATTTTTTTAGGTTTTTTTGGATTGCAGTAAGTGTCCTTCCTGTCCTTTTCATTCTGGGAGGATTGGGCCCCAACGTTTGCTCATGCTATTTTCTGTCTGTGTCTGTGCTTCCTCTTGTCTGGCCGCCATTACATGTTTGGGGGCTTCCTATGTTCTTTGGGGATCTGCTCCGGGGCAGATAGCTTTCCTCTTTCTATCTTTAGGTGTAGTTAACCTCTCGGACTGTGACGAGGCGTCTAGGACCAACGTGGGAACGCTCCACGGCTGCCTTCAGTTGTGGTGGTTAGTCAGGGTACTGCAATCCAGTAGATTCCAACCTCTCTGGTGTATTGCCGTTTTTGCCTGCTCTCCTCAGCTACCAAATCATAACAGTATCACCGGCCTAACTGAAAATTATATGGTACTCACAGAAGGGAAAAATAGTGGGAAAAAAAAAAAAAAGTTGTCAGAGTTGTCAGAGATTTTTTTTTTTCTGTTTGTTGCATTTTTTTCCCCTCTTTTTCTCTGGGTGCTGAGGATTTTTTTTTTCTCTCAATGGAGTTTGCACAATTGTCTGGCCGTGTGGATCAGCTTGCCACTGAAGTTCGGAGTATTGCTACCTATCTTGCAGGGTTGCCGGTTGTGGAACCTAGGATCCCCATGCCAGATTTGTTTTTAGGGGATCGAGCTAAATTTCTGAATTTCAAAAATAACTGTAAGTTGTTTTTTGCATTAACACCTAAGTCCTCAGGGAACGCAGCACAGCAGGTTCAAATTGTCATCTCTATCCTGCGCGTCGATCCTCAGGATTTTTCCCTGACACCTGGGGACCCTGTTTTGAGTAATGTTGATGCATTTTTTCTGGCTCTGGGGTTATTGTACTATGAATCTAATGTCACTGATCAAGCTGAAAAAACCTTGTTGGCATTAAATCAGGGGCTTGAGGACGCTGAGTTATACTGTCAGAAATTCCGAAAGTGGGCAGTCATGACCAAATGGAATGATGATGCTTTGGCAGCCCTTTTTCGGAAGGGTCTGTCAGAGAATGTAAAAGATGTTATGGTGGTTTTCCCTGCTCCCTCTGGTCTCAATGATTCTATGTCATTAGCGATTCAAATTGACAGACGTTTGCGTGAGCGTAGAGGTATGCGTGGAATAGTGTTGCCTTGTGAACCAGCTTCTGAACCCATGCAGTGTGATAGAGTGGCTTCTGGAGCACAGCGTCATGAGTTTCGAAAATGCAATGGGTTATGTTTCTACTGTGGTGACGCCTCTCATGCTATTTCAGTCTGCCCTAAGCGGGGAAAACGTTTTGCACGCTCAGTTGTCTTGGGTAGTGTTCAAACTAAATTTCTGTTGACTGTTACCCTGATTTGCTCCCTGTCCACATTTTCTGCTCAGGCTTTTGTTGATTCGGGAGCAGCTATTAACCTGATGGATTTTGATTTTGCTAAACGTTGTGGGTTTCCCTTGATACCCTACGGAAATCTATTCTCCTACTGAGGATTGATTCTACCCCTTTGGCTGAGAATAAACCCCAGTTCTCTAATCAGGTGATAATGAGGGTTGAACCTGATCATCAGGAGAGTTGCAAATTTTTGGTGCTGTATAATCTGCATGACATTATTGTACTAGGTTTCCCTTGGTTACAGTCTCATAATCCTGTTTTGGATTGGAAATCTCTGTCTGTAACCAGTTGGGGCTGCTAATGTGTTAATGCCAACACTCCTGTTTTTTCTGCCTCTCCCCAGGCTTAGGATGTTCCTGACTTTTTGACTGATTTTTCTGATGTGTTTAGCGAAAGTAAATCTGCATCCTTGCCCCTCCATAGGAGCTATGACTGCGCTATTGAATTAGTGCCTGGTAGTAAATTCCCTAAAGGTCGCCTTTTTAACTTGTCTGTACCTGAACATGACGCTATGCGGTCTTATATCAAGGAGTCATTGGAGAAGGGTCATATCAGACCATCCTCTTCACCCTTGGGTGCCGGTTTTTTCTTTGTGGCCAAAAAGGATGGTTCATTAAGGCCTTGAATTGATTATCGTCTCTTGAACAATATCACTGTGAAATATCAATATCCGTTACCCTTGATTTCTGACCTGTTTTCCAGGGTGAAAAGTGCTACTTGGTTTACCAAGCTTGACCTCAGGGGGGCGTATAACCTTATTCGCATTAAGCACGGGGATGAATGGAAGACGGAGTTTAATACCCCAGAGGGGCATTTTGAGTACCTAGTGATGCCCTTCGGGCTCACTAATGCTCCTTCCGTCTTCCAGTCCTTCATGAATGACATTTTCAGGGATTTTGTGGATAAATTTCTGATTTTTTATTTGGATGATATCTTGATTTTTTCCAATGACTGGGACTCTCATGTGAAACATGTTCGGACTGTGTTCCTGATTTTGAGAGAGAATGCTCTGTATGAGAAGGGATCAAAGTGTCTTTTTGGCGTACAGAGGATCTCATTTCTGGCATTCATTTTGTCCAGATCTGTTATTGAAATGGACCCGGTCAAGGTTCAGGCCATATGTGATTGGGTCCAACCTACTTCATTAAAGGCTCTTCAGAGATTCTTGGGTTTTGCCAATTTTTATCGTAAATTTATTGGTAATTTCTCTGTTATTGTTAAACCATTGACTGATTTGACCCAAAAGGGTTCTGATGTGGTGAATTGGCTTCCTGAGGCAGTCACTGCGTTTCAGGAACTTAAGCAGAGATTCACTTCTGCTCCTCTTCTATGGCAGCCTGATGTTTCTCTGCCATTTCAGGTGGAGGTTGATGCCTCTGAAATTGGGGCAGGTGCCGTTTTGTCCCAAAGAGATCCAGAGACCTCTAAAAGTAACCCTTGTGCCTTTTTCTCTTGAAAATTTTCTCCAACTGAACGTAATTATGACATGGGTAATCGGGAGTTATTGGCCATGAAGTGGGCTTTTGAAGAGTGGAGACATTGGCTGGAAGGAGCCAAACATCAGGTGGTGGTCCTCACAGACCATAAGAATCTGGTTTATCTGGAATCAGCCAAGCGACTTAATCCTAGACAGGCCAGGTGGGCCTTGTTTTTCACACGTTTTAATTTTGTGGTTTCCTTTCTTCCTGGCACTAAGAATGTTAAGGCGGATGCCCTCTCGAGGAGTTACCTTGCGGACTCTCTTGAGTTATCTGATCCTGTTGTTATTTTGAAAGAGGGTGTAGTTCTTTCCGCCATCTCGCCCAATTTGAGACTGGCTCTGGAAGGGTCTCTGGAGGATAAACCTGAGCGCTGCCCTATTGGGAAATTGTTTGTCCCAGACCGGTGGAAAAAGAGTGTGATGTCTGAGATTCATTGTTCCGCGTTGGCCGGTCATCCCGGAATTTTTGGTACCAGAGACTTGGTTAGTCGGTCCTTTTGGTGGCCTACTTTGTCTCGTGACGTCAGGGAATTTGTGCAGTCCTGGGGACTTGCTCTCACTCCAAGCCTTGCTCTCGCTCTAGTGGTTTGTTGATGCCATTGCCTGTGCCCAAGAGACCATGGACCCATATCTCTATGGATTTCATTTCCGACCTCCCTGTTTCTCAGAGAATGACTGTTATCTGGGTGATTTGTGATAGGTTTTCCAAAATGATACATCTTGTGCCATTACCTAAGTTGCCTTCCTCCTCCGAATTGGTGCCTTTGTTCCTTCAGCACGTGGTTCGGTTACACGGCATTCCTGAGAACATTGTGTCTGACAGAGGAGCCCAGTTTGTTTCCAGATTTTGGTGGACTTTTTGTTCTAAACTTGGTTTTCAATTGTCTTTCTCCTCGGCTTTTCATCCTCAGACCAATGGACAAACTGAGAGAACAAACCAGACATTGGAGACTTATCTGAGATGCTTTGTGTCTGCTGATCAAGATGACTGGGTCTCTTTTTTGCCTTTGGCTGAGTTTGCTCTTAATAATAGGGCTAGCTCTGCCACTTTGATGTCTCCATTTTTCTGCAATTTTTGGTTTCACCCTCGATTTTCTTCGGGACAGACGGAGGCTTCTGTCTGTCCAGGTGTTGACTCTGTTGTGGAGCGTATGCAGCAGATTTGGGACCAGGTAGTGGAGAGGTTGTCCCTCTCTCAGGAGAGGGCCCAGCGGTTTGCCAACCGGCATAGGACTGATGGTCCTCGGTTTGAAGTGGGGGACTTGGTCTGGTTGTCCTCAAGAAATATCCCTATGAGAGTTGCATCTCCTAAGTTTAAGCCTAGGTTCATTGGACTTCATAAGATCATGGAGATTCTTAATCCTGTTTCCTTTCGTTTACTTCTTCCAGGGACATTTAAGATCCATAACGTGTTCCACAAGTCCTTATTGAAGAGGTTTGTCGAGCCAGTGGTTCCTATGGCTGTGCCTCCTGACCCTGTTTTGGTTGAGGGCAATCTGGAGTATGTGGTTGAGAAAATATTGGATTCTCGTTTTTCTAGACGGAAACTCCAGTATTTGGTTAAGTGGAGAGGTTATGGTCAGGAGGACAATTCTTGGGTGTTTGCTTCGGACATTCATGCTAGGAGACTGATCCGTGTGTATCACAGAGCTCATCCTGACTGACCTGGTTGCCCAAATGAGGGTTCGGTGACCCCTCCTCAAGGGGGGGTACTGTTGTGAATGTGTTAGAAATGAATTCTGAGCAGAAGCTCACTCTGGTGGTTACAAACAGTACAGAACCATTCAATGAAGATTGGCAATCAGGAGTTACAGACTGATCTTATATAAGGGAGGTTCCCTCCCATCATGGTTGCCGGTGATCAATTGTTCTTGTCTCATCTGTGGTACCTGGTTCACTTGGAAGCTTGCTGAGTCTTGCCTCCATTTTCTGCTATCAGATAAGATATTTTCTGCTTTTATTTTTATGCTTGCTTTTTGCATTGTTCCCTGCACTTCTGTGGAGGTCAGCCAGGTCCCCTCCTGGGGCTTGTGCTCCTCTCAGTTTATCTGAGCCACTGTTATTTGTTCATTTGTCTTTTCCAGTTTTTTCAGTGGCTGCGGCTTAGTTTTGTTACACCAGAGAACTAATTTAGGTGGTAGAGGTCGTGTGATCTCAGGTGTTTTTGCAATTAGTAGAGTTGGTATTTTTTTAGGGTTTTTTGGATTGCAGTAAGTGTCCTTCCTGTCCTTTTCTTTCTGGGAGGATTGGGCCCCAACGTTTGCTCATGCTATTTTCTGTCTGTGTCTGTGCTTCCTCTTGTCTGACCGCCATTACATGTTTGGGGGCTTCCTATGTTCTTTGGGGATCTGCTCCGGGGCAGATAGCTTTCCTCTTTCTATCTTTAGGTGTAGTTAACCTCTCGGGCTGTAACGAGGCATCTAGGACCAACGTGGGAACGCTCCACGGCTGCCTTTAGTTGTGGTGGTTAGTCAGGGTACTGCAATCCAGTAGATTCCAACCTCTCTGGTGTATTGCCGTTTTTGCCTGCTCTCCTCAGCTACCAAATCATAACAGGTCTTCCCCTTGATGTTCCCTTTCCATTCAGCACTTTTTCAATATATTCCAACATTTTCAATGCATCCCAGAACTCTTTGTAGGTCTGCAGAAAAAAGCATGGATTTCCAATTGACTCCCATTATACAAGTTACTCGAAACGAATAGGCGTGAATTAGGAATTGCTCGGTTTGAGCAACAAGCACCTGAGCATTTTAGTGCTCGGTCATTCCAACAGACAACCCATTGGTTCCACAAGAATGTGACACAGTGTTAGGGTCTGCGGAACGCACCAAATATATGAGGTAGAGAGGTGCGTTCGCAGCCCGGAGTCCACCGTGCAGGCGGAACCTGCTGCTAGTAAAATGGCGCAAGATGCGAACTCTGTTATCCCGCAGAGTCGCCAAAATAAACACCGCAATGCACTGTGGCAATATGTGCGAACTCTGTTATTTCACAGAGCCGCTAGAAGGAGTGCCGCAGCGCTATATGGCGATGTGTGCGAACTCACTAAACACAACTGAGTCGCAAAATAAACACGCTAGGGCGCTGTCTAGCGTTGAAAGCGAACCCTGTTACGTCACAGGGCCGCTGAGAAAAAGTTCTGTGTCCTGTCAGGCACCCAGGTACACAGTTAAGTGCTAAGCGAACATAGAACGTGATCATGCGCTAATGTCCTCGCGGGAGTCACCCGCAATCTATGGCGTCTGAACGCCAGACCCTGAATACGGCAATCAAACTCCTCACCGGTTATGCCGGTAATCTAGGGCATCTAGGACACCGACCCTGACCAGCTAGCATACCAAACTCCTCACCGATTAAGTCGGTATTCTAGGGGCTTATTTCAGCCGGGCCCTAACCACACACACACACACCATGACCACACTGGCGCAAAGCATATAATGGTTGATATTAGCGCATGGCGGCCCAGCCATGGTACCCTTTTATAGTAACAGCTACAGGACCTGCCAGAAACAAGGACCAATGAAACTTGTTCCAGAACAACAGTAGTCACAGGACCTTCCTGGCAGACCAATAGGAGCTGCTGCAGTACCTGAGCATGTGACCCCTGATCTCCAATGAGAGATCTCACTCTGGGCATGCTCAGACGGGGAAAACAAGGACTTTGTCCTAAAGACGTTGTCACGCGGTCTTATGATATGTGTACGATGTCAGTAAACTATTCTTAAAAGAACAACACTCTATACAACATATAGATTAGCAACATCAGCATGTAAATATAGAATAGATTTACCTGACACGATATCCGTTGAACTCAGGGTTAATCTTGAGGACTTGATACACTGTCACAGGAAAGAGAGGACCGGGGGTCTAACGTGACCCTAAACTGGGGTCCTAACTAATCCCTCACCTTGGAGGTACTGATAATGGTTCAGAGGTCCAAGTCTCCAGCCTAACCCTGTCTCCTATCAGTCCCTGAACCCTGTAATCAGTCCTAAGAAGGATTCTGATTACCAACAAAGGGATATGGGCTGATCTCTGCTAAATACACAGATTAGACATATAAGACAGACTGGAGAAAACACAGACTTGCATACACACTCAAACACAGAAGGAACATAAATGATCTGGGATATTAAACTCTAAGCAAGGTGAGCTTAAAACAACTAAGGAGCTCTTTAACTTAAGTCTATACAGATACAATCCTATCTGTGGTCTGCATGAAGAATTTCACTGGCAACTCCCAACACAGACAACCAGAGATTTAAAGGAAACCAATCAACAAATAATTAATTGCAGCCGGGAGAAAACTGCACCCAGTCCCAGAACTGAGCACAGACAGAATTAACTCCCTAACTGCCAAACACAAAGAAACAGCAACTCAGCTGTGAGAAGTCAGAATGTGCAACCGCGACGATCTTCGTGGCGATGCACACATGACAGTACCCCCCTTCTACGAGGGGCCTCCGGACCCTCAGGGCCAGGTTTGCCCGGGTGAGTTCTGTGGAAGGTCCACACCAAACGATCTGCGTTAATGTCAGACGCAGGAACCCACGTCCTCTCCTCTGGACCATACCCCTTCCAATGCACCAAGTACTGAAGGGACCGGCGATTCAGACGTGAGTCAATGATCTTTGACACTTGAAACTCCAAGTTACCATTGACCACCACTGGAGGAGGAGGTAGAGGTGACTGGTGCCACGTACCTCTTAAGTAATGACTTGTGGAACACATTATGAATTTTAAACGTAGGAGGGAGGTCCAGACGAAATGCCACAGGATTAATTATGGAACTGATCCTGTACGGCCCGATGAATCTGGGGCCCAGCTTCCAGGAGGGAACTTTAAGTTTTATATTCCTGGTAGACAACCATACCAGATCGTTCACATTAATATCTGGACCAGAAACTCTCCTCCTATCAGCCATACGTTTATAACAGTTCCCCATAGCACTCAGATTATTCAATACACCTCTCCACACTGAAGCAAGTGACGACGAGAAACGCTCCTCCTCAGGAACCCCAGAAGGGCCCCCCCCATTGAATGTACAAAACTGGGGATGAAAACCATATGCCCCAAAAAACGGGGACTTACCATTGGACTCGCTCCGCCTGTTGTTAAGAGCGAACTCTGCCAGAGGCAAGAAAGAAGACCAGTCCTCCTGGTTCTCTGAGGCAAAACACCGAAGATAAGTCTCTAGGCTTTGATTCAGACGCTCTGTCTGACCATTGGTCTGCGGATGAAAAGCCGAGGAAAATGACAATTGCATCCCCCGACGTAAACAAAATGCCCTCCAAAACTTGGACACAAACTGAGACCCCCTATCTGACACCACATCAGAAGGCAACCCATGAAGTCTCACAATCTCCCCAATGAACACCTGCGCCAGAGTTTTAGCATTAGGGAGGGCAGGAAGAGCAATGAAATGTGCCATCTTACTGAACCTGTCAACAACCACCAGTATGACAGTCTTCCCTGACGACTGAGGAAGGTCCGTGATGAAGTCCATAGACAAATGAGTCCATGGACGCTCCGGAAAGTTTCAAGGGTAAGAGGGTCCCAGACGGACGGGTATGAGGGGTCTTAGAGCGAGCACAAACCCCACAGGACGCGACAAAAGTTAAAACATCTTTATTAACGTTAGGCCACCAAAACCGGCGAGAAAGGAGATCTAAAGTAGCCTTACTCCCTGGATGTCCTGCTAAAGCAGAATTATGATGTGCCTCAATAACCTTTTGTCTCAACTGATTTGGGACAAACAGTCTCCCTGGAGGTCCTGCAGGGGCGTCCCCCTGAGCCTCTAACACCTCCTCCTCAAGCTCAGAACATACAGCCGACACTACCACCCCCTCCTGAAGGATAGGAATCGGGTCATCCATTTTCCCGGCCCCTGGGAAACTGGAGACAAGGCATCCGCCTTAACATTCTTAGATCCAGGGCGATAAGTGACAACAAAATTAAACCTGGTAAAAAACAACGACCATCGAGCTTGTCTGGAATTCAGACGCTTAGCAGATTCCAAATACAGCAGGTTCTTGTGATCAGTAATGACGGTGACCGGGTGGACTGCCCCCTCCAAAAAGTGACGCCATTCTTCAAAAGCCAACTTAATGGCCAAAAGTTCCCTATTGCCGATATCATAATTCCTTTCGGCGGACGACAATTTTTTAGAAAAGAAAGCGCACGGATGCCATTTACCAGGGGACGGACCCTGGGACAATATTGCACCCACCCCTACGTCAGACGCGTCCACCTCCACAACGAACGGCTGTGATGCATCTGGTTGGATGAGAACGGGTGCCGAAGCAAAACATTTTTTCAAAGAGGAAAAAGCTTGGCAAGCTTTGTCCGACCATTTAGAAAAATCCGTCCCTTTTCTTGTCATGTCAGTGAGAGGTTTGACAACAGATGAGAAATTACAAATAAATTTCCGGTAGTAGTTAGCAAATCCCAGAAAACGCTGCAGAGCCTTAAGATCCTCTGGCTGATCCCATTCAAGCACTGCTCTCACCTTTTCAGGGTCCATACGGAAACCGGAGGCTGACACCAAGAAACCCAAAAACTGAAGTTCCTGTACGGCGAATACACACTTTTCCAGTTTGGCGTATAGTTTATTGTCTCGCAAGATCTGCAACACCTGTCTCACATGCTCCTGGTGAGACACAAGATCTGGTGAGTAAATTAAAATGTCATCCAAATATACGACCACAAACAGCCCCACCAGATGACGAAAAATGTCATTAACAAAATGTTGGAATACTGCTGGTGCAGTAGTCAGACCAAAAGGCATGACAAGGTTCTCATAATGTCCCTCCGGCGTGTTAAACGCCGTTTTCCACTCATCCCCCTCTTTTATCCTAATCAGATTATACGCCCCCCTGAGATCCAATTTAGAGAACCATTTGGCACCAACAATTTGATTGAAGAGATCAGGAATCAGAGGGAGTGGATACGGATCTCGAACAGTAATCCGATTAAGTTCGCGGAAATCCAAGCAAGGGCGTAGGCCTCCATCTTTTTTCTTCACAAAGAAGAACCCGCGGCCACTGGGGAAGATGAAGGTCTAATATGCCCTTTGGCCAGACTTTCCAAAATATAATCTTTCATAGCCTGCCTCTCAGGACCAGAAAGGTTATATAACCTAGCTTTAGGTAACTTAGCATCAGGAAGTAAATTAATAGAGCAGTCATACACGCGATGAGGAGGCAACTCCTGACACCCCTCCTCAGAGAACACATCCCCAAAGTCCTCCAAAAAAGGAGGCAAAGTACTAGGCACGACCGCACTGATGACTGTGTTCATGCAGTTACTTTTGCAAAACTCCCCCCATTGGCTTATATCTCTGGACTGCCAATTAATCACAGGGTTATGTTTAACCAACCAAGGAAGTCCCAACACAATAGGAGTAGGTAGACCCTCCAACACATAACAAGATAATAGTTCCCTATGTATTGCCCCTACCCGAAGGTCAATGTTATGAACCTCATGAACAAAGCTACCTTGGCCGAGAGGCCTGGCGTCAATGGAGAATATAGGGATCGGTTTGACCAATACACTCAGGTGCATACCTTGAGTCTGAGCAAACTGAGCGTCAACCAGATTAGCCCCGGACCCACTATCAAGAAGAACAGAAAATCTCTCCACTCTCGTACCAACCACCACCTCCACTGGTACAAGGAACTGAGAAGAACTAGCGGACGAAATACATACTCCCAGGTTGTCGTCCACCACACAACCTGGGATTAACAGTTTTCCGGCGACTTTTTGCTCAACAAGGCACGGGATGGACATCCCCCAACAAAATGTCCCTCTTTCCCGCAGAAGAAACACCTTCTAGTCCTGCGGCGTACAGCCAATCCCCTCCTACGAAATGATGTCCCTCCCAACTGCATAGGCTCCTCCGAACAGACAAGGGGAACCTCAACATAAGGGACTTTAGTAGTAGGTGGAGTAACAACAGGGGGCGGAGTTACCTCGCACCTCTCCCGGAGCCGTCTATCAGTACGGATAGCTAGGGCCATAGCAGCCTCCAGTGATGGAGGAGAATCATACTGAGCCAAAACGTCCTTTAATTTGTCAGAAAGCCCATGACAAAACTGGCTCCTAAGAGCTGGGTCATTCCACTGAGTATCTGTGGCCCATCTACGGAACTCAGAAGCAAATTCCTCCGCCGGACGATCTCCCTGCTGTATCTTACGTAATTTTGTCTCAGCAAGAGAGACCCGATCTGGGTCATCATATACCAAACCCAGGGCAGTAAAAAATCGATCTACTGACTGTAGAGCCGGGGATCCCGAGGAAGGGAGAAGGCCCAGGATTGAGGGTCCCCTTGTAGGAGCGAGATAACAATTCCCACTCTCTGCTCTTCACTCCCTGATGATCGAGGCCGAAGCCGAAAATACAATTTACATGCTTCCCTGAAGGTAAAAAATTTGTCTCGCCCACCAGTGAACCTGTCCGGGAGAGCTACTTTAGGTTCAAATCTGGTTTGCTCCGAGGGAGACAAAACTTTGGACTTAATGTCCGTCAGCTCCATGGATAATCCCTGCAACTGCAGAGCCAGCTGGGCTACTGGATCCATGGCAACTGGGAATAATTTTATGGGCCAGTGAAAATGTCACGCGGTCTTATGATATGTGTACGATGTCAGTAAACTATTCTTAAAAGAACAACACTCTATACAACATATAGATTAGCAACATCAGCATGTAAATATAGAATAGATTTACCTGACACGATATCCGTTGAACTCAGGGTTAATCTTGAGGACTTGATACACTGTCACAGGAAAGAGGAGGACCGGGGTCTAACCTGACCCTAAACTGGGGTCCTAACTAATCCCTCACCTTGGAGGTACTGATAATGGTTCAGAGGTCCAAGTCTCCAGCCTAACCCTGTCTCCTATCAGTCCCTGAACCCTGTAATCAGTCCTAAGAAGGATTCTGATTACCAACAAAGGGATATGGGCTGATCTCTGCTAAATACACAGATTAGACATATAAGACAGACTGGAGAAAACACAGACTTGCATACACACTCAAACACAGAAGGAACATAAATGATCTGGGATATTAAACTCTAAGCAAGGTGAGCTTAAAACAACTAAGGAGCTCTTTAACTTAAGTCTATACAGATACAATCCTATCTGTGGTCTGCATGAAGAATTTCACTGGCAACTCCCAACACAGACAACCAGAGATTTAAAGGAAACCAATCAACAAATAATTAATTGCAGCCGGGAGAAAACTGCACCCAGTCCCAGAACTGAGCACAGACAGAATTAACTCCCTAACTGCCAAACACAAAGAAACAGCAACTCAGCTGTGAGAAGTCAGAATGTGCAACCGCGACGATCTTCGTGGCGATGCACACATGACAGACGTCTGCTCGCCGCTAACCAGTATTGGCCACAATAGCAGAGCCTGGAGGAACAGCAGTAATCCTCTGCACACTGTTAGACTGGGCGAGACGCTGGGACCAAAGTCTAAGCTGAGCAGGCTTCTTCTGCGGATGGAGATGAATGGGGGACCGCAGCGGAACTGGTTCGAGACTCCCCTTGTGCAGCAGCAGGAACTCGAACCCTAACATTACCCCCCCTCCTAGGTCCCCCCCTTCTTTGGGCCTCGCTGTGCTCAAAGGCAGCGATGAGCTGCGGAGCGTGAACATGCTCAGCAGGCTCCCAGGACCTATCCTCAGGCCCATTTTGGAGAAGTGGTCGGTTATCACCCAGATGATGGTGCAGCCCCGAGACTTGGGTAAGCCCACCACAAAATCCATCCCGACCATCTCCCAAGGCCTGTCTGCCACCGGTAAAGGGAAAAGTAGCCCAGCTGGCCGTTGTCGAGGGGACTTATTCTTGGCGCAGGAGACGCACGCCTGAACGTATTCCCTGACGTCACGGACCATATGTGACCACCAGTATGTCCTCGCCAGCAACTCAGATGTCCTTTTTGCCCCAAAATGTCCACCCACCCTGGACGAATGTGCCCAAGAGAGTACTTCCGGTCGCAAATTGGTGGGCACAAAAGTCTTGCCCGAAGGCACAGACTCAAGTGAAACCGGGGCCACAGTTCTTAGGCTCTCTGTGGGGACAATCAACCGAGGCTCCTCCTCCACCTCCTCAGAGGACACCACGGAGCGAGAAAGCGCATCGGCCCGAATGTTCTTCTCACCGGAGAGGAAATGGAGGTTGAAATGAAACCGGGAGAAGAACAGGGACCATCTGGCCTGACGAGAATTTAGCCGCTGGGCGGTCTGTAAATAGACCAAATTTTTGTGGTCAGTGAAAACTTGAAAGGGAAAGCGAGCCCTCTCCAGGAGATGTCTCCATTCTGAAAAGGCCAACTTCATGGCTAGCAACTCCCTATCCCCAATGGAATAATTCCTCTCCGCTGGTGTGAAGGTCTTGGAAAAGAAGAAACAAGGATGTTTCCGACCTTGAGCATCCTTTTGAAAAAGGACTGCTCCAGCACCAACGGACGAGGCATCGACCTCCAATAAAAAAGGCTTATCAACCTCGGGCGATGAAAGATGGGAGCGCTAGCAAAATGGGACTTAATTGAAGTAAAGGCCTTGGAGACCTCCTCTGACCACAATTTGGGATTGGCTCCCTTCTTGGTGAGGGCTACCAAGGGAGCTACCAAAGTGAAGTGGGGAATGAATTGGCGATAGTAATTAATGAACCCCATAAAGCGCTGCACCGCTTTAAGAGAATGGGGTTCTTGCCAATCCATCACAGCCTGTAGTTTGGCAGGATCCATAGCCAATCCCTGGGTGGAGATGATATAGCCCAGGAAAGGTAAAGACTCCTGCTCAAACATGCATTTCTCCAACTTTGCATAGAGGGAGTTTGCCCGTAACAGGTCGAAGACTTTGCAGACATCCCTCCGGTGAGAGTCAATATCTGGAGAAAAGATGAGAATATCATCCAGATAGACCACTACAGATGTGGAAAGCATATCCCGGAAGATATCATTGACAAAGTCTTGGAAAACGGCTGGGGCATTACAGAGCCCGAAGGGCATCACCAGGTATTCATAATGCCCATCCCTGGTATTAAAAGCCGTCTTCCATTCGTCCCCTTCACGGATGCGAATCAGGTTATAAGCACCACGCAGAATCTAATTTAGTAAATACCCTTGTAAATACCCTTACATGACTCACTCCAACCCAGTATCCTACCGGAGGTCCACTCAATATGAGGGGAGTGGGAACGGAGCCAGGGTACTCCCAGTAGGATTTTGTCTATTCCCTCGGGAAGGACGAGAAGGGAAATAATTTCCTGATGGGAAGGGGGTACACACAAAGTAAGAGGGACAGTCTGATGTGTAATTGGCGAGGCAATGTCAACCCATTCACTACCCGGACAGTCACTGGTTTGTCGAGCACTACCAGATGTATTGCATGGCGACGAGCAAAGGTGGATGACATTAAATTCCCCTCTGCTCCTGAGTCCACACAAAGCTCGACTGTTATGTTACGGTAGCTGAGGAGTGCAGGTAAAAAAGGAAATACACCAGAGCAGTTGGAATCTATGAGATTGCAGTACCCTGACTAACCATCGCAACTAGAGGCAGCCGTGGAGCGTTACTACGTTGGTCCTAGACGCCTCGTCACAGCCTGAGAAACTAACTATACCTAAAGATAGAAATAGGAAAGCTATCTGCCCCGGAGCAGAACCCCAAAGATAATAGAAAGCCCCCAAACATGTAATGGCGGTTAGACAAGAGGAAATACTGACACAGAAAGAAAATAGTATGAGCAAACGCTGGGGCCCAAACTATCTAAATAGAAAAGGATAGGAAGGGTACTTACTGCAATCTCAGAAAACCCTGAAAAAACACCAACTCTACTAATTTCAAAATCACCTGAGATCACACGACCTCTACCACCTAAATTAGTTCTCTGGTGTAACAAAAACAAAACAGCAGCCACTGAAAAAAAACTGGAAAAAGCAAAAGTACAAAACACAGTGGCTGGACTAAACTGAGAGGGCAAAAGCCCCCGGGGGACCCTGAAGGCCCCCACAGAAGTGCAGGACAAAATGCAAAAATATAGCAAAAACACAAAATAAGAAATTGTCTTATCTGATAGCAGGAGATGCAGACACGACACAGCAGGCTACAAGGGAAACTGGAAAGAAGGATTCAGACCAGAACAATTGATCACCGGCAACCCTGATGGGAAAATGACTCCCTTACATAAGACCAATCAGTAACACCTGATTCCCAGTCCTCACAATCCTCACTAGTACCGCTTGTAACCACCAGAGGGAGCCTCTGCTCAGAACTCATCTCAAACCCATTCACAACAGTACCCCCCCTTGAGGAGGGGTCACCGAACCCTCATTTGAGCAACCAGGTCGGTCAGGATGAGTTCTATGATACGCACGGATAAGTCTCCTAGCATGGATGTCCGAAGCAAACACCCAAGAATTGTCTTCCTGACCATAACCTCTCCATTTAATCAAATACTGGAGTCTTCGTCTAGAAAAACGAGAATCTAATATTTTCTCAACCACATACTCCAGATTGCCCTCAACCAAAACAGGGTCAGGAGGCACAGCAGCAGGAACCACTGGCTCAACAAACCTCTTCAACAAGGACTTGTGGAACACGTTATGGATCTTAAATGTCCCTGGAAGAAGCAAACGAAAAGAAACAGGATTAATAATCTCCATGATCTTATAAGGTCCAATGAACCTAGGCTTAAATTTAGGAGATGCTACTCTCATAGGAATATTCTTTGAGGACAACCAGACCAAGTCCCCCACTTTAAACCGAGGACCATCAGTCCTATGCCGGTTAGCAAACCGCTGGGCCTTCTCCTGAGAGAGGGACAACCTCTCCACTACCTGGTCCCAAATCTGCTGCATACGCTCAACAACAGAGTCAACACCTGGACAGACAGAAGCCTCCGTCTGTCCTGAAGAAAATCGAGGGTGAAACCCAGAATTACAGAAAAACTGAGACATCAAAGTGGCAGAGCTAGCCCTATTATTAAGAGCAAACTCAGCCAAAGGCAAAAAAGAAACCCAGTCATCCTGATCAGCAGACACAAAGCATCTTAGATAAGTCTCCAATGTCTGGTTTGTTCTCTCAGTTTGACCATTGGTCTGAGGATGAAATGCCGAGGAGAAAGACAATTGAACACCCAGTTTAGAACAAAAAGTCCTCCAAAATCTGGAAACAAACTGGACTCCTCTGTCAGACACAATGTTCTCAGGAATGCCGTGTAAACGAACCACGTGCTGAAGGAACAACGGCACCAATTCAGAGGAGGAAGGCAACTTAGGTAATGGCACAAGATGTATCATTTTGGAAAACCTATCACAAATTACCCAGATGGTGGTCATTCTCTGAGAAACAGGAAGATCGGAAATGAAATCCATAGAGATATGGGTCCATGGTCTCTTGGGCACAGGCAATGGCATCAACAAACCACTAGAGCGAGAGCAAGGCTTGGAGCGAGAGCAAGTCCCGCACAAATTCCCTGACATCGCGAGACAAGGTAGGCCACCAAAAGGACCGACTAACCAAGTCTCTGGTACCAAAAATTCCGGGATGCCCAGCCAATGCGGAACAATGAATCTCAGACATCACACTCTTTTTCCATTGGTCCGGGACAAACAATTTTCCAACAGGGCAGCGCTTGGGCCTATCCTCCTGACACCCCTCCAGAGCAAGTCTCAAATTGGGCGAGATGGCGGAAAGAACTACACCCTCCTTCAAAATAACAGAGGGATCAAATAGCTCAGGAGTGTCCGCAAGGAAACTCCTCGAGAGGGCATCCGCCTTAACATTCTTAGTGCCAGGAAGAAAGGAAACCACAAAATTAAAACGTGTGAAAAACAAGGCCCACCTGGCCTGTCTAGGATTGAGTCGCTTGGCAGATTCCAGATAGACCAGATTCTTATGGTCCGTAAGGACCACCACCTGATGTTTGGCTCCCTCCAGCCAATGTCTCCACTCTTCAAAAGCCCACTTCATGGCCAATAACTCCCGATTACCCACGTCATAATTACGTTCAGTAGGAGAAAATTTTCGAGAGAAAAAGGCACAAGGGTTACTTTTAGAGGTCTCTGGATCTTTTTGGGACAAAACGGCACCTGCCCCAATTTCAGAGGCATCAACCTCCACCTGAAATGGCAGAGAAACATCAGGCTGCCGTAGAACAGGAGCAGAAGTGAATCTCTGCTTAAGTTCCGGAAACGCAGAGACTGCCTCAGGAGGCCAATTCACCACATCAGAACCCTTTCTGGTCAAATCAGTTAATGGTTTAACAATAACCGAGAAATTACCAATAAATTTACGATAAAAATTGGCAAAACCCAAAAATCTCTGAAGAGCCTTTAATGAAGTAGGTTGGACCCAATCACAGATGGCCTGAACCTTGACCGGGTCCATTTCAATAACAGATGGGGACAAAATGAATCCCAGAAATGAGATCTTCTGTACGCCAAAAAGACACTTTGATCCCTTCACATACAGAGCATTCTCTCTCAAAATCTGGAATACAGTTCGAACATGTTTCACATGAGAGTCCCAGTCATTAGAAAAAATCAAGATATCATCCAAATAAACAATCAGAAACTTGTCCACAAAATCCCTGAAAATGTCATTCATGAAGGACTGGAAGACGGAAGGAGCATTAGTGAGCCCAAAGGGCATCACAAGGTACTCAAAATGCCCTTCAGGGGTGTTAAATGCCGTCTTCCATTCATCCCCGTGCTTAATGCGAATAAGGTTATACGCCCCCCTGAGGTCAAGCTTGGTAAACCAAGTAGCGTTTTTCACCCTGGAAAACAGGTCAGAAATCAAGGGTAACGGGTATTGATATTTCACAGTAATATTGTTCAAGAGACGATAATCAATACACGGCCTTAATGAACCATCTTTTTTGGCCACAAAGAAAAAACCGGCACCTAAGGGTGAAGAGGATGGTCTGATATGACCCTTCTCCAATGATTCCTTGATATAAGACCGCATAGCGTCATGTTCAGGTACAGACAAGTTAAAAAGGCGACCTTTAGGGAATTTACTACCTGGCACTAATTCAATAGCGCAGTCATAGCTCCTATGGGGAGGTAAGGATGCAGATTTACTTTCGCTAAACACATCAGAAAAATCAAACAAAAAGTCAGGAACATCCTCAGCCTGGGGGGAGGCAGAAAAAACAGGAGTGTTGGTATTAACACATTGGCAGCCCCAACTGGTTACAGACACAGATTTCCAATCCAAAACAGGATTATGAGACTGTAACCAAGGGAAACCCAGCACTATAATGTCATGCAGATTATATAGAACCAAAAATTTGCAGCACTCCTGGTGATCAGGTTCAACCCTCATTATCACCTGAGTAGAAAACTGGGGTTTATTCTCAGCCAAAGGGGTAGAATCGATCCCCAGTAAAGGAATAGACTTCTGAAGGGGTATCAAGGGAAACCCACAACGTTTAGCAAAATCATAATCCATCAGGTTAATAGCTGCTCCAGAATCAACGAAAGCCTGAGCAGAAAATGAGGACAGAGAGCATATCAGAGTGACAGTTAATAAAAACTTAGTCTGAACACTACCCAAGACAACTGAGCGTGCAAAATGTCTTCTCCGCTTAGGGCAGACTGAAATAGCATGAGAGGCATCACCACAGTAGAAACATAACCCATTGCGCTTTCGAAACTCATGACGCTCTGCCCAGACACCACTCCATCACACTGCATGGGCTCAGCAGCTGGCTCACAAGGCAACACCACTCCACGCATACTTCTCCGCTCACGCAAACGTCTGTCAATTTGAATCGCTAATGACATAGAATCATTGAGACCAGAGGGGACAGGGAATCCCACCATAACATCCTTTACATTATCCGACAGACCCTTCCGGAAAAGGGCCGCCAAAGCGTCGTCATTCCACTTGGTCAGGACTGCCCACCTACGGAATCTCTGACAGTATAACTCAGCGTCATCAAGCCCCTGATTTAATGCCAACAAGGCTTTTTCAGCTTGATCAGTGACATTAGGCTCATCGTACAATAACCCCAAAGCCTGAAAAAATGCATCAACATCACTCAAAATAGGATCCCCAGGTATCAGGGAAAAAGCCCAATCCTGAGGATCGCCGCGCAGGAGAGAGATGATAATTTGAACCTGCTGCGCTGCGTTTCCTGAGGACTTAGATTTTAAGGCAAGAAACAATTTACAATTATTTTTGAAATTCTGAAACTTAGCTCGATCCCCTAAAAACAAATCTGGCATGGGGATACTAGGTTCCACAACAGGCAACCTAGCAAGATATGCAGCAATACTCTGAACCTCAGTGGCAAGCTGATCCACACGGCCAGACAACTGTGCAAACTCCATTGGGAAAAAGATCCTCCCCAGCACCCAGAGATACAGAGGGAAAAAAAAAAAAAATGCAACAAACAGAAAAATATCTCTGACAACTTTTCTTCCTTCAAAATATTTTTTCCCTTCTGTGAGTACCATACAATTTTTATGGCCGGTGATACTGTTATGTTACGGTAGCTGAGGAGTGCAGGTAAAAAAGGAAATACACCAGAGCAGTTGGAATCTATGAGATTGCAGTACCCTGACTAACCACCGCAACTAGAGGCAGCCGTGGAGCGTTCCTACGTTGGTCCTAGACGCCTCGTCACAGCCTGAGAAACTAACTACACCTAAAGATAGAAATAGGAAAGCTATCTGCCCCGGAGCAGAACCCCAAAGATAATAGAAAGCCCCCAAACATGTAATGGCGGTTAGACAAGAGGAAATACTGACACAGAAAGAAAATAGTATGAGCAAACGCTGGGGCCCAAACTATCTAAATAGAAAAGAATAGGAAGGGTACTTACTGCAATCTCAGAAAACCCTGAAAAAACACCAACTCTACTAATTTCAAAATCACCTGAGATCACACGACCTCTACCACCTAAATTAGTTCTCTGGTGTAACAAAAACAAAACAGCAGCCACTGAAAAAAAACTGGAAAAAGCAAAAGTACAAAACACAGTGGCTGGACTAAACTGAGAGGGCAAAAGCCCCCGGAGGGGACCCTGAAGGC